>JAEQBH010006837.1:0-119287 GCA_016808115.1 Tetrastigma voinierianum
CCCTTCCTCCTTACGCTTTAAAACTTTGATTGTTCTATCACAATTTAATTGCATTTCATCTTCTGGGTTACTTTTTTCACTTTATCAAAAAAATAAAAGAGAAAATGAGATTCTAGGACTATTTATTTTGGGAATGAGCATCATATTGATTTATGAATTTGTGAGACGAGCTAGAATGAGGCACAAAGTTGAGACACTCTCTCATGCATCCTAATTTTCGGAGTTAATCGAAGTAAGCTTGAGCTTAAGTAACTTGTCGAGTCAAGTTCGAATATCACAATACTCATCTCAAGCTGCTTGTGAGATTAATCGAAGTCAAACTCAAGTCAATTTTGAGTTGAACTAAGTTCCAGTATAATTATTTATTAATTTTTTAATTGAGTCGAGCTCGAGTAAATTTCAATTGAATTTCTGAACAGCTCAACACTCCAAAAGCTAAATCGAAGTTTTAGTCTAATCTCGAGCTGAGTTTTTAGAATTTAGCCAAACTCTAGCTTCTACTCCCATCGACTTGACTCAACTCAACTCATCTCGATTACACCCCTAATTCCAACTATGTCTTGTTTATCTAAATCAATTTCCATCCTTACTCTATTTTTATAAAACAAATAAATGGGGTAGGGTGGGTATAACCTTGCTTAGCTTTTTATTTTTAAAATATGTTTTTTTTTGAAAGGATTTTAAAATATGTTTTAAATTTTTAATTATATAAAAATTAATATATTTTATAAATAACGTAAGATATTGTAATATTTTATAACTTATTTTATTAACAAGTATTTTATTAAGATTATTATTATTATTTATAAAAGATAAAAATAAAATAACTGTTGGAAATTATTCTTTTTATATAACTAGGAAAGCAAGGTAATAATTAACAAAACCCAAACCTATTCTTGAGGCTTGGCTTAAGTGGTAAAAACGTGAGATGAGTTAATAGAAAAACCCAAGCTCGAGCCCTTTTAAGAGTATAATAAATATTACAACGATGTAATATAAAATGAATAGATAAAAACTCCAAATATGTCATAGGGTTTAAAAAAAAAATCAAAGTCGCCAAAAACGGGTTGTTGAGCTAGTAATACGGTTAAGTCCGATGAGTCAACCCATTTGAGTTTGGCCCAATTGACCCAAAATTATTTATTTATTTATTTATAAATAGCTAACTTACTAATTAGGATTTTTTAAACAAATTATCAATAATAATAAAAATGATAATACATGCCAAAGAAAGGTTTAAATATAAAAATTATAATAATGAAGTTGTGCTTAAAGAAAACTATATTATCAATATATTTTAAATATTATTACTATTTAAACTAGTTTAATAATAAAATATTATTATTTTTTAAATAAATAATAAAAATTATATCCTTATTTATTTCTTGATATGACTATGTCTTTTTTAACCAATCCCGATTTTCAAACAAAAATTATGAAAAGAAAATATTTTATCATTAAAATATTGAGATGCATTTTTGGAAAAAATATATATTTTTATTCGACATATAAATAAAATTTATATGGTTTACATTTTAAAAATTAAATAATTTAAATATGAAAGATATAATCATATCCCGAAAAAAAATAGAAAATATTGTTCATATATTAAGTGCTCTAGCCTTGAGCTAGTTTATCTACCACTTGAGCTATTTTACGTCATTATTTATTTTTAAATAAATAACAAACTATTAAATATGATCCACAAGTAATTAAATTTTAAAAATTAAATATGAAAAGAAATATTTTATTTGAATCTTTAAAAAAAGATTTGACTTTTATTTAGAATCAAACTCAATATATTTTAACATTTCTAATGTGATTTTATTTGAGTAAAATACACATTAGAGATATGATTTATCAAAGCATAAAGGATTTCATTTTTTTTGAAAAGAAAATAATTTTATTGATTCAAATTAGCAATACATAGATAAAAACATGTCAATACAAGCTGCTAAAAAATCATAAAAGATTTAAACAACACGGCAAGGCACAAAGATAATAAATCTACAAAGTTTATAAATTATAATATTATAAACATCCTACTATCATGACTTAGTTTGTAACTTCCTAAGGACTATAATCTAATTTGTTGTATCTTTATAATTGAATTTGCTTTACCTATCTAAATTCATTCCGTGATACAAATAAACATTTATAAAGACGATAAAAAAACAAACATCAGAATAAATTATTTATATAAACTAATACATAATAAAGATAAAAATTAAATAATTGAAATAAAAATAAACTCAGTCAACGAAATCATGCCGAGAATAACCAATTTTGGATTTGTTTTTAAAAAAATGCTATTTAGTTATTACTTTATTGTTTTGGTACTAGTTAACTAATAATGCTTTAGTATTATTTATTTGTTTATTATTATTATTATGTTGTTTAGACTAAGTCATTTTATGTATTAATTATTATTAAATGTTTATATATTATTTATTTTTATTTAAAGAATGATAAATTTTATAAAATAAATTTTTATAACATTTTTAAGGTTTTGACTCATTGTAGCCCACAACTCATAAGACCTAAATAGAAATAAATCATATTAGTCCAACCTATTTTAACCTATGACTTGAATGAATTGACCTAAACTGAGTCGGACTAGTTCGTTTAGCAGCTCTAACCAGGTGAGTCAAATACCACCTCTGTATCATCCCTAAACAATAAAAAGATCAAATGCTATTCTTTCCTTTTATCCCTTGAACTCATTTTCCATTGGAATTGATACCCAAATATTCATTAGATACCATAAATTCAAAATCTTTTGAGACTCCACAATATGGAGGATACAAATATAAGCAACAAATACATACTTTTTTACGCATCGTGTATACCTTTTGCAAAATTTAGGGTCTTTCAACTTCAAATATTTTTTATTCTTAAACATAAATCAAATTTTTTTAGTGGGCAACACAATAAAGAAACTGTTAGTTAATGTTCAAACTCATAGATTAAATTACAGTATGAAAGTTCAAACTCAATACCCTTAAATATTTTATTCAAACGTAGGTGTAGCCCTTTTAGGGGGAATCTAAACCTGGTTGCCGCGTACTCCAAAGGGGCAACCTATGATTCTTTATGCTAATCAATTAAATAATCTTCCCCTATTTAATTCCTTACTTAAGAAAGTTTAACATATATATAAAATAAAAAACTTTGGTGATTGATTAATGACTTCTCTCAAGTAGGACAAATTGAATAAGTCAATCGTGAATGTTCGTGTGGGCAATCACATATGTTTTCTATATCAAAATCACATACTGGCTAATAATCTCATCTATATGCTTTACCTAATGACATATGATTAGAAAGACTAAATTTATCTTCAAAGCAGATGTTATGATCTATGAAACATGGTGGCTTGTTGGGCACACTGACTAAAGGGATAAAACCTTATGTTTTTAATCATAAATGAGCAATTTGTATAGTATCATTGCTATTTAATTAAGTGCATTGACCAATAAGAGAGAATGTTTAATCCACAAATTGCAGTTTTCGGGTTAATTTTACAGAAAAAAAAAAAAGATTCCTTTGGACCAAGACTTGTTGGGCATGTTACTTGCAAGCTCAGCTCCATCCAAATCCAGCATTTTTATTGTTTGATTTTGGAAATACTTAGTACAATTGTTTTAATTATATACGTGCTATGCATCTTGGTGGGATTTTAATTAATTGTATAAACTGTCAATTGTATTATACTATATAATCTCCAAAGGACAACAATCACTATCTTTGATGTTTCATTTTACGATTTTTGTTTTATGTGCTTCAACCCTCCCACCATTTGGCAAAAAATATAGAAAAAATAAAGTAAGATTAACCATCACTAAGTTGTCAACCTAAGTCACGTAAAAACACAAGATCGATAACGTGATTTAACTATCAATGAAGATCTTATATCTAGAGGCCGGAATATTGGCCGAGCCCGACGACACCCAATCGCACCCGAGCATTTCGGGCGGCCGGGTCAGAAATTAGCGTACTCGAATAAAATTTCGCCCATCGCCCGTACTCGACTAAGTTCGCAGCCTCCATCCGGTTAGATCGCCGCCCGACGTCTCGAATTTTTAATTTTTTTATTATTAATTTTTAAAAAATGACATATATATATATATATATATGACTTATTGGGATTTTTTTCTAAATCCTATAGTGACCATACTAATGAAAATGAAGATTATAAGATAAATATGTATTTTCAAACTCTTTGGATTTGTAGCTTTTAAGATATCATTTATTTGTCACTTTATTTTTTTTAAGATTTTGAATATGAAAGATATTTATTAGTTTTGTTTATTACATTTTGACATGTTTATGATTTGTATTTACTTTTTATCATGAAACTTTGAACTTGATTGTGGTTGGTACTTCATACCTCTAATTATTATGTGATCAGAGTTAGTTGCTTAATAACTATTAGTTAGTTTAGTTATAAATTTATAATGATGTTTAACATTATTTACGTTTATTTAAGACTTTAAATATTATTATATTGTCTAAGCTCCATCATTTATGCATTAACTATTATTAAACACTTGTGTTTTGTTTTTTTTATTTGAAGAATGAATAAATTAGATAAATTACAAAATTTTAACATTTTTTACCCTGCCCGTTGCCCGTTTAACTCAAAACCAAGATCTGCCGATTGCATTTACAAAACACTAAAAACGCGTGGCCAACCGCGCCGACGATTATAGGTATTCGCATCAATGGGTTGGCCAACTCAAGCCCCACTATACAAATAGATTCGCGAATACACCAACATTAATTAGTAATTTGTTAATCAAAGAAAAATGAAAACTCTATTAGTAAGACTATTTAAAAAATCTTCTAATTTCAATCACCCTTTATTAAAACAAAATCTTACAATATAAAAGGGTTAAAAATATAGTACATGACCCTACGAGTTAATTGGGTCATATGTATCTAGAATAAAGCATAATGAAAATAATTTGTACAAATTTACGATTCAATTTTTTGTTTTTTTATACCTTTTTCACTTTTATATCACATGTAATATTCTATTCTTAATTATAAGGATTCGAGCTTAAAACCTCTTAGTCTCTATCCCACCCTTTTATCACTAGCCAAGCCTCAAGAACAATTTAAGATTCAACATTAATATACTTAATATATATCATATTTTTTAATTACATATATTTTGTTAAGATTAATGTCTACTTTTATAGAGAAAATAAAAGCGAAATTGACCATCGAATTGTAAGAATATATAAAGACTATCTATATGTAACTTGGCACATATTGTTGATTATTTGTCGATTAAATGAAGGTTATTGATAATAAAAGTTTTTGTGTCATAATATTCTTTAAGTTCATAGAAAAATAACTATATTAAACCATACATATACAAATATAACACCTCAAATTGCATTTCTTAATATACTAGTAATGGATTTGGGATTTTGGACACCTATATATGTTGTCTTGAGTTATAGGTGAAGTCATGATTTTACTTGCTAAGATCGAAAACATATATGATAAAGAAAATGGATAATGGAGAAAAGATTAACTTAAGGCCCTCAATCATATCTTTCCATGGTTGGTGGATATAACTCAGAGATGAGCTGGGCCATGTCTTCTGCACAAATTCATTTCAAGAATTTTATTTTAAAAAAAGTCAATCCTTATCATTTGACTTTATCAAATCTGCAAAAACAATTTAGAATGAGTGCAATGACAGCTTTCAAAAATCCTCATCCAAACTATATATACCACATACATTCTGCATACAATTTCAGAGCTCAGAATCAAATTAATTTGATCTCTGTGATATATATACCATGTCTTCTCAAAAGCTTTTCTCAGCTTTCTTTCTTCAACTGATTCTTGCCATCTTGGTCTTTGGTGTTGCCAATGTGCAGTGCTTGAAACATGATTTCTACAAGAAAACATGTCCGGCAGCTGAGTATATCGTCCGAAAGACGACAGCTCAATACATTTCGAAAGCTCCTACTCTAGCAGCCCCTCTGCTCAGAATGCATTTCCATGACTGTTTTGTTAGGGTATGCTTCATGTTCATGGTTTAAATACTTATATTAAGTAAATACTAATACATTTTCATACTAGGCAAGTTCAAGAAGGATAATAATTTGTCTTTGCAGGGATGCGATGGCTCGGTTTTATTGAATTCGACGAAGAAAAACCAAGCTGAAAAGGATGCAATCCCTAACCTAAGCCTCAGAGGTTATCATGTTATTGATGCAGTAAAAACTGCTGTGGAAAAGAAGTGTCCAGGGGTGGTTTCTTGTACTGACATCTTAGCCTTGGTAGCTAGAGATGCAGTTTCAATGGTATATATATCCACGAGAAATTAGTACTTTTTTCTATAAGTATGAGCTTCTCTTAGTTTAGTAAACACGTTTTCATGTCATGAGAGTCTTTTGAATCAAAACGATAATTATCTATATGGTTGGATCGGATCATTTTATTATTGATGACTAATATGCATGGTTTCAATCTTTATTTCAGATCAATGGACCATATTGGAAAGTCCCTACTGGGAGAAGGGATGGAAAAGTGTCAATTGCCTTGGAGGCCTTAACAAATTTGCCACCTTTTTTTGCCAACATTACTCAATTAAAATCAATGTTTGGCTCAAAGGGTTTGTCGGTGAAAGACCTAGTAGTTCTATCAGGTTGCCAGAATTTGAAAAATGCATTAATTTAAATATTTTTGTGCATTTTATAAGTTGATCATGAGATTAATTAATTGTTTGTCGTAATAGGTGGACACACAATTGGGACATCCCACTGTTCCTCCTTCACCAACCGGCTATACAATTTCACTGGAAAAGGCGACGCTGACCCTTCATTGGATCCTAACTATGCAATTCATTTGAAGAAGAAATGTAGGGCAGGAGATGTTAAAACATTAGTTGAGATGGACCCTGGAAGCTTTAAGACATTTGATGAAGATTATTACACTCTGGTGGCTAAGAGAAGAGGCCTTTTTGAATCTGATGCAGCTCTTCTTAATGATGCTCAGACCAGAAAATATGTGAAGGTTCAAGCAGTTTCCCATGGGAGGACTTTTGGGAAAGATTTTGCAGCTTCCATGGTTAAAATGGGAAAGATTGGAGTGTTGACAGGAAAGGCAGGTGAAATCAGGAAATACTGCGCTTTTGTCAATAAATAATAATATGGGCAGGTGGTGTGCTTAATTTGTTGATCATCAACATTGTAATTGAAATGCATTAATTTGTTATTGTGTGCACTGATTTTTTTCCCAAGAATTTATGGGTGCAAATCGACTTTTGCTACCTCTTCGTGGTTTTTGGATCTTGTAATGATGTGTTCTCTGAATTTAATTTTTTTTGTACTGATGAATAAGATTATGTCAATACTCAATATATACATCGTTGTGCATTAATTTTCTTTGTCTGAAATCATGATTTCAGCTTTCCTTCGCTTAGAATATTGATCAAAGACATATTATGACAAGAACACAAATATAATCTCAATCTTTTTATCTCAATAATTGATGGCTGCATGTTGGAGAGTGGAGACAATGCCTATGTGTTTTAAAATCTTCAGCTTAAGCATTGCTTGGACATGAAGATATCTTCATGTCTTTGAGCTTGTTTTTTATTTTTTTAATGGAAGTCAAATGCACACTTGTCGAAGTTTTTTTGTTTTTTGGTTGCATCTATAATTGTTGTGGCATTGTGGCTCATATTGAAGCAAAAAGAGTTGGGCAAATGCCTGAGTAAAGCGTAGCGTAGTGAGGGGGTGTGAGTGAGGGCATTTTCCCTTCATACATCTTTGTTAGTGACGAAATAATAGTCGGAAAGCAAGGGCTAAGCTCTGCGGTATGGTATGTCTGTGGTAATGTAAGATTTTTGTAATTTGGTCATATATAAGGTTATTATAAATACCCTCCTATGTAACCCTATTTCGGTGATAGTGAAAGTTTGAGCCGTTGTTCCCATGGATGTAGGCACACTGTCGAACCACGTAAAATATGTGGCCTCTTCGCTTTTTCTTTGTTACAGGATTTTATCAAAGATTAAGCTGTACGAATCATAATAATTGGTATTAGAGCGTAGGCTACAATGATTGCGATCTCCCCTGTGAACATAGTGAAGTTTGATGGATTTGGATGCTTCGGATTGTAGTAGAGGAGGGTTAAGGATGTATTGGTGCAGTAGGGTTTGGTGAAAGCATTGAGTGGAAAACAACCCGAAGGAATGAATGTCATAGATTGAAAGGATTTGGAAATGAGGGTTGTGTCGACTATCAGGATGTTCTTGGCCAACGAGGTGATGTACCATGTCATGGATAAGGAATCTTCGACAGCAATTTGGTTGAAATTGGAGAGCTAGTATATGTCAAAGTTATTGAAGAACAAGCTACTTCTTAAGAAGAAGTTGTATGGTCTCAAGATAGCAGAGGGGTTAGCACTAGATCAACGCATAAACGTGTTTAATCAGATCATTTGACATGACCCTACCCGAATACCCTCCCAGGATTCCCTGAGTGGTCCCTCCTAGTGAAGTCCCACTGTACAATCCCTAGGGAATATCCATTGGAACCCCACACATGCATTAATATAATAATTTCAATATATAAAAACCACAACAAATTTCAATCCACAACCGACCTATCTATCAGGTCATAACCACAAACACACATAATAAAGATCATATGAGTCAATACTAAGATCGAGCATTCTAAGAGGTTTGCGAATTTAGTACAATGAAGATAAATAAGTCCACAAATAAAGACAGATAGATAAGATAGAGTAACAAGAGCCTATCGCAAGAGTGATGTAGAAGTCGGGCGCGAGGTAGGTTTCTACTGGACGCCAGACCTAGAGAACGGATTTGAAACAATAAAACGTGAGATAATAAATCCCAATGAGTGGCATAATTGGCAAGGAAATAAGGTTTTTATTTAACATTTCTTCTCTCTCAAGACCTCACGTCCACTCTTTTTGCAAGGTTCCCGCTTAAAATCATTTCACAAAACCTAAACTTATACCTCCAAGTCGCACTATGAAATTCATGCTCAAAATTTAACCGGAATTATTATTAAGAAATTATCACCCGTATTTATTCACAACCCAAAAAATTTAGTATAAAATATATCAACATCATGTCGTAAGAAAAATCATGAAATACAATAACCATAAATATTGAAATGGTTATAGCCATCGTAATTCAACACAAAATCGCATCATATTCTATCATAAATGTGGATACCCCACCACGACCCTCAACATTGAAAGGTGCCGTGGTAATAATAATAATAATAAACCGTCGGGTAAACCCGACCTCACGGCCGTGGAAATAATATGTAACCGTTGGATGAAACCAACCTCACGACATCATGGCAAACCCTGTGTAAACCGTCGAGTAAACCCGACCTCACGGATGTGAAAATAATATGTAACCGTTGGATGAAACTAACCTCACGACAATCGCGGGCAAACCCCGTGTAAACCGGCCGGCAAACCCGACCACGGTCGTGCGGAAATAATATATAATCGGGCGACGAACCAACCTCACCACACCGCTGCAAACCCGTACCGTAATATAAATACCGAATCGAACTCTCCGGTACTATTTGGTACATCAACTTATAACAACCAACACAGTATCTTTACTCACATATACCTTTCCAACGATACTGTATTCTAATCATTTCACAAAATCTCAAAATCCATTTCTTAAATCAATAACCTTTCAAAGTGGTTTAAAACCTCAATCCATGTACCGAAATGTTTAAATACCACAAATTTATCCATGAACTCAGTAAAATTTCCAAATATTTAAAATGTTGACAAAATTCACATGAAACGATAACTCATATAAAACAGGTCATTTATGCATAACCAACCATTCGATCAAATAATATATATATAAAATAATTTACCACCATTTTATATCATAATAATACCCTAAAGCATTTAAAGCATATAAACCACTCACAAACTACAGATGCTCAATCCTGCTCCCCTGCAGGATCGTCTCCAGGCTCAGCGTGAGTGTTTGTAATATAATAAAAATACCATTTAGGCTCCAATAACCAAACCAAAGACATTGGGATGCCCCAAATGTCTTAGAATAGTTTTTAGAACTATGAAACTATCTAAATTGGACTCCGACATGTCCAATTATACAGTGTGCCCTATAGACCCAGTATCCAAAATTGGGGCTTTTTACCCGGAGGCTAATTTTCGAAATTGAACCCTCCAATAAATCATAAAAACATCCAATTTCACTAATCCATCATCAATTTTTCCTAATTTGACCAATCAAGCCCAATTTCACCCAAACCTTTCTGAATTACCCTAAACGACCCAAAACGAAAGTCTCAACCAAACGACGTCCAAAATTTACAAACTTTATATCAACGGGGAAAGCCTAAAGCAGTACTGCGAACACGTATACCCTTACCTTGGTCCAAAAGTTACCAGGGCCGAAATCCCGATCCAACCGCTTCACAAACTTGCTTTCACAGATCTTCAAACGGTGAGGAATCTACAAAAAAGCACTCACGAGAATGAGTTCGGGAGGGTCCAAAATGGGGAGGTGGAGGTATGGCCTACCGAATGGCCGAAAATGAAGAAAACTCACCACCCACCGTGGGCGGTCATTGCCGCTGTCGGCCGATCCGGCGAAGGCCCGGCCATGCTGGCATTGAAATTTGCGGTGGCACGCTTCGCTGTGCTCTCCCGGGCCGGCACGCAGCCGCTGGGTGGTGGCTGGAATTGTCTCCCACGGCCAAAACCCGATTGGCCTAAAAACGAGTCGAAACGACTCAGCTGGGTTCACCCGCCTCGGGGTGTTTAGGTTTTGGAGTTTAAAATGAGTGTTTTTGGGTTAGGGTTCTATTTGGCACACAAAACTAGGGTTTATAGAGCCTAGGTGGTTTCTTCGTGTAAAAACCCGACCGACTTAGACACTACTGTAAATACCGCCGCTCAACTCCTCGTAATATAATCTTTATCCGTAAGTCGGATTTTCGACGCCCAACCCGTCTATGAACTTGTATCGACGAGGCCTACGAAATGGTGTCTTAGTCAACCCAAAATTATTCATCCTTGAAAAAGTCAACTTGGGCCCACATACTGATTGTTGGTCAAACTTGGTCAAACTTGGTCAAATGTTTTAAAACTTGTATTATTTGGTACAGGTCGTTACATCATTAGTGATCTGAATTGAGTTGATGTGAAGTTCGAAGAGGAAGACATGTTGTTAATGTTATTGAATTCCCTACCCGAGTCTTACGACAATCTAGTTACTACTTTGATGTAGGGGAAGAAACCCTAGAATTTGAGGAGATCATAGGTGCACTACTAGCTTTTAATCAGAGGAAAGCCAGTGATGGGAGTTCACAGGGTGAAGGGCTTATGGCTAGGGGTAATCAGGAGCATGGGAGAAACAAGTCTTGGAGTGAATCGAGTATAAACAAATTAATCTCGATCTGAATTGAGGAGAATGAAGGATATTTAGTGATACAAGTGTAGAATAAAGGGTCACATAAAACGAGATCAAGTTAGGAATGGAAGAGTTAAGTGCGGAAAACAAAGAGGGTTCATTAAAGTCTATGAATGTAGTAGAAGAACGAGACTCAAAGAGCGATGATGGTGATATGCTTTCAATTTCATCCAGTCCATATCATCTCACGGATTCTTGGATTATGGATTCAGTATGTTCTTATCATATGACGCCCAATAAATACTGGTTTAACACTTACATGTTAGTAAATTCTGGTTATGTTTTGATGGGTAATGTTGCTTCTTGCAGGGTTGTCTGAATGTATCAGAGTTAAGATATTTGATGCTGTTATTAGAATGTTGTGTGATGTTAGACATGTTCCTGATATGAGAAAGAATATGATTTCATTGGTGACTCTAGGCGGTAATGGTTTTAATTACAATTCTGACAATGAAGTAATGAAGGTGAGCAAAGGTGTCATAATAGTGATAGAGGGGTAGAAGCTGACAGAGAATATCTACAAACTAATGGGTACCATAATTGTAGGTAGAGTTGCAACCGTAGAGCCTAAGTTAGACAATACAACCTTGTGGCATATGCGGTTAAAGCATATGAGTGAGCGTGGGATGATAAAGCTTCATAAGAGAAAACTATTGAAGGGTATCAAAACATACAAGCTTGAGTTATGCAAATATTGTGTTTTTGGGAAACAAAATAAGGTACGGTTCAAAACAACCACACACAAGACATAAGAGATTCTTGATTATGTTCATACAGATGTTTGGGGGCTAGTATAGATAGTATATTTGGGAGGCAATGTATATTTTGTGAGTTTTATTGATGACTACTCACGAAAAGTTTGGGTGTACTTCATGCAACACAAGTTAGAAACTTTTGCCAAGTTGAAACTATGAAAAGCTGAAGTGGAAAACTAAACAGGTAGAAAGATCAAATGCCTCAAGTCAGACAATGTATAGAGTACAACGGATTCAAGGTTCTCATAATTGTTCGAGGAGCATGGAATTAAGAGGCACTTCACAATTTGGAAGACACCACAACAAAATGGTGTGACAGAGAGAATGAATAGAGATATAGCTAAAAGAGCTAGGTGTATCAGATTGAATGTAGGGCTAGAGAAGAAGTTTTGGGCAGAGGCAGTGAGCATGACATGCTACTTGATCAACAGGTAATCAAGGGCAACATTAAATAGGAAAGTTGTAAAGGAGGTATGGACAGGTAATGAGGTAGACTACTCAAGGTTGAGAGTGTTCGGATGTCCAACCTATGCACATATTGTTGGAGAGGAGAGATTGAAACTTGATGCAAAGTCTAGATAATGCATCTTTCTAGGATATCATAAAGGGGTAAAAGGATTCAAGATGTGGGATCCGAAGGCAAATAAGGTGGTGATACGTAAAGATGTGATTTTTGATGAGAAAGCCCTGCTGTAGAATACTAAAAAAGAAGATAAGCAAGCTCTTGAAAATCATGATAGTGATAAGTATGTGGTACAGGTGGAGCTAGAGACTCATAATGCAAAGGATGGTACTTGGAATGTAGGGAGAGCTAGTATAAAAGATCAGCAACCTTATAGTATAGCCACAATTAGAGACAAGAGCATTATCAAGCCGACTACCAGGTATGGTTTTGAGGATTTGGTTTCTTATACATTAATCACTAGTAGTGGGGATCTTACTAACTTCTATGAGGTAGTACACATCCAAAAGAAAGGTAGATGGATGAGTGCTATGGAGGAGAAGATGCAATCTTTACATAAGAACAAAACTTGGGAGTTGGTGAAACTTCCTAAAGGGAAGAGGGCTATAGGGTGCAAGCGTGTATAAGAAGAAAGAAACAAGTTCAGAAAAGGAGGGTGAAAAGTTCAAGGCTTGCTTAGTAGCAAAAAGTTACTCACAGAAACAATTGGTTAACTATGATGAGATATTTTCCCCTATGGTCAAACATATTAATTTCTATCAGGACAATGTTGAGTCTAGTAGGGCATTTTGATATGGAGTTGGAGCAAATGGATGTAAAAATGGCTTTCCTTCATGGTGAGTCGGGAGGAGATTGTCTACATGGTACAACCGTATGGGTCTACTCAACATGAATAGAAACACTTGGTATGTAAATTATAGAATTACTATACGGATCAAGCAATTCAAGGCAATGTATAGAGAGAGATTCGACTCTTACATGATCCAAATCAGCTACAAAAGATGTGAGTATGATTGTTGTGTTTATGTGAAGAGTCTTGATGATGGGTCATCTATTTTTCTATTGCTTTATGTTGATGATATGTTAATTGCTACAAAGAGTATGAGTGATGTCAACAAATTGAAGATTTTGTTGAGCAGAGAATTTGACATGAAGGATTTGGGTGCAGCTAAGAAGATTCTTGGGATAAAGATTCGTAGAGACAAAAATTTAGGGAGATTATGGTTGTCTCAAAGTTGCTATGTTGGGAAGGTGTTGGAGAGGTTCAACATTGAGAATACAAAACCACTAAGTACACCTTTGGCAAACCATTTCATATTGTCTACTACATAGTGCCCAAAAACAGATGATGATGTACAAGACATGTCAAAGGTCCCATATGCAACTGCAATGGGGTGCTTGATTTATGCTATGGTTTGTACAAGACTAGATTTGACACAGGCTATTAGTGCGGTAAGTAAGTTTCTATCAAATCCAAAACAATCGCATTGGGATGCAATCAAGTGGATCTTCAAATACTTGAGGGGAACTATAATTGCGGCATCATGTTCAAGATCCATACAGTGATCCTTCAATTGTAGGATATGTGGATGCAGATTATGCAAGAGATTTTGATGACAAGAGGTCTACCATAGGCTATGTGTTCACTTTTGGTGGAGGACCTATTTGTTGGAAGTTTATGGTACAATCCTTGGTTGCATTATCTACCATTAAGTCAGAGTGTATGGCAATAGCTGTGTAACGCCCCAAAAATACCATAGAATTTTTTTTATAATTTTATTATATATTTGGGTATAAATTGAGCCAAACTTTGGTATTTTTCTGGAATTGTTAAATGAATATTGTATAAATGGGATTATATACAGAGCCAATGCAAATATAATATACTAAATGAGAATTGAATATTAATCTTAGAAATTTACCCAAGTGGAAACATGGCAAATTTGAAATGTGAAAATGAGGACCTAAGGGTCAATTGTAAACAAGTTTATATGTCTAAGTGTAAATATGGGGGATTTAAGTGCAAATAGGAATAAGTGTGAGCCATAATAAGATTTGGGGGAGAACTTAACCCAAAAATGCATTTTGTAGCCAAACAAGGCCTTGACGAAATGAGATATTTAAAAACAAAATAGTAGAAAAATGAGAAATGAGAATAGGGTGGAAGGCTAAACATGACCTTACACTTAAATGAGTTTAAAAGACCAAAAGTGGTCTTTGGGAGCTCATTCTTGAGCAATCACGTTTTTGAGAGGGGGAGTAAGAAGAGCAAGAGCTAGGTTGAGGAATATCCAGATTTTGGTGGGAGATCATCCCCATTTTTGGTCTCCAAGGGATCAAAGAGGAAGAAGGAGCTAAAGCATAGGGTTCCAAGAGATTTGAGGTAAGAATGTTCCAAACCCTCGTTTGTGTTTGAGTTGGGAAAACCCCAAAATGTGGATAAAAAGAGTTTGCTGCTGTAAATGAGTTTGGATTGTGTTGAAGTTGTTTTGTATTATTGGTTGGGATTGGTTTGGATTGGTTTTGTAGTGTTTGTAAAAAAGAAAATGTTGAGTTTTCAAAAGAAATGTCATTAAAATTTTGTAAAAACCCATGTTCTTTTTGGCTATAGATTAAGTTATAATCATCCAATTAGAGGCAGGATTAAAAATTCTAGTAAATATACTTCTAGGGGAATAATTTAATTGAAGGAAGTATAAGCAAATTGTTACCCCAAAGTGCCCAGAAATTTTTCAAAGTGGAGCTATGTGTAAGAACAGTCTGATTCTGCTTTGCAATTGGAGTAGTATGGATGTAAAATGCAATAACTTGAGTTCTATTGATCTAAATTGAGATTCCACTGGAGAAGAAACTTAGAACCATAGCTTCAAAATGAGTAGAAGGGACCATTACCAATTTATGGAGTTAAGACCCCTGAAATTGAGAAAACAGTAGGTAACCGAAAGGAGTCAAGCATAATGACCAATTTGGCATAAAGATGCCATAACTTGTGTTTGGGATCCAAATGAGAGTGATTCAAATTCCTACTAAAAATAGACTCACAGAGATATAATTTTTGTGAATGATGTATGAGCAAAATATGGCTCAATTGTCCCCAGAAAATTTGGAAAGTGGGGTGTATTGGGTAGACATCAACCCTAACCAAAAATCCTAGAATGCACAAATGATTTTTCTTTGGTTATTCTTTGATTGTGAAATATGCGTGATGGATTAGGGGTTAACGAGGAGGAAAGCCCGAGTTGAGGTCAAGATTCCGAGGACAGGAATTAAAGGACGACAATCTTTTTGGTTTGTTCTAAGTCCTTTTTCCTATTTCAAGTATTGGTTTGTTCTCCATATTCTAACCTCATTTCAGCATTGTTTGTGAAATGCTTATTTATGAAAGCTACATATTGATTAACCGATTATTAGAAAGTTTGTCAAATATTTGCATGTATGCATTATTTGAACTATAAATGAAAAAACGATATGTTTGTTCTATTCTTACTCCTATTCTTTGTTTCAAGATTTGAAATATTTAACTGTCGTATTAGGAAAGCATATTGGGTTTGTTTTGACGATTTAGACAAATTTCGATTAGATATGAAAATTTCATGACATGAAAATAATGTCGGTTTGTACAAAACATACATACTATACCGTATTTTGCTATGAGTGATTTGAAAGCCCTTAATAGAATGTTTAACCGTTAATTCACATAAAGGATAGATTGGTATACTCAATAAATGAAATTAGCAAGATCGCAAACGACGTATTGACGTGTCACATCCGTGAGCTCCGGGACAAGATCGGTAGTGTTCACGAATTGGATTTTTACCAACCAAATAAGCCCAAATGGACCGTATTGTGTTATAAAACAAATGTTTTTATACCGACCTGCAGTCCAGCGGGACCGTGCCGATGATTCCGATATCCTATATACCGAAACCATAGGTTAAATTTGTTAAGGGCAGAACTGAAATGACTTTGAGATTTTTGACATATTGGAATTGAAATGCATGATTGCAAATTGAAATGATAAGAAAGTTATGAAATGCATGATTTGTGATTTGAATGATTTATTGCATAAGAAAGTGCATATTTGGAATGATCAATGAACCGTAAATGGATGTATATGACATAAATATATGTATTGTATTTGCATGGATCATTCAAAAAGATTCAAAAGCATTGTTTAGAAAAAAATTTGCATGATTTGACTTAAATTGAAATGGAAGAGAGAACTGTATAGAACCACTAAGCATGAAAATGCTTAGCGTATTGTTTTACCAATGCGCAGGTACCGAGTGATATATAGTGATCGAAAGCGGATCCAAGATCGAGGAGCATCGAGTCATAAAGAAGGAATTGTGGAGTATGCTCCGACTTGCACATTCATGTCATGTTTCTTTTTGAACTTTGATATTTTGTAAAAACATTTTGAACTCTAAATATCTATTTTGTAAACCATTTTGAAAAGGCATAGAATGCCTTCATTGTAAATGCATTGTTAAATGTAAATGTTTATGGGCTTGCCTCAAATTGGAACGCTTCCCAAGAACGATTTGAGAATGAAATGTATTCATAAACGACGGAGTAATGGCTTCGCCGGCGTCCCCTCGTGGCTCGGGTTCGATCCGCCAATTGGGTCGGGCGGTTCGTGGGTCGCCACGTTAAGGTCACAAGAAGCATTGTGGCTTGCAGGATTGGTCAAGGAGCTGATTATTCAGCAAGGTGGAGTTCAGTTGCATTGTGAGAGTCAAAGTGTCATCTTTTTGGCAAAAAAAATCAAGTATATCATGCAAGCACCAAACGCATAGATGTGAGATTTCACAAGATCATGAAGTTGGTCTTTTCTGGTGAGTTATTGTTTGAGAATATTCATACTTCTAAGAATGTAGCAAACACGTTGATAAAGCTTGTTACCACATAAAAGTTCAAGCATTGCTTGGACTTGATTAATATCTCTAGTTGCTAGATAGGAGAAGCCCCAACCTATTATCCCAAGTGGAGTTTTCAAGCCATGGTTGGTTTTCTTCAAAGAGGTGGATATTCGCTAAGGTGAAGATTGTTACGCACATCATATTGGGCGCTGTATAACAGTAAAATGCTCAAGCCGAGCAGAACGTAGCGAGGATAAGGAGCGCATCGAAAGCAGCGGCGAGAGCATTTGCCCCTCATGCATATCCTCTTTTGTTGGGAGGACGAAATAATAGGTTGAGGTATGAGGTATAAATACCTAACCATGTAACCATATTTCGATAATAGTGAAAGTTTGAGCCGTTGTTCTTATGGATATAGGCATGCTATCGAATCACGTAAAACCTACGTCTTTTTTTTTACTCCGATTTTATTACCATTGTTACACGAATCATAACAACTATTCTAGGAAGTAATGTTTTCTATTACATCTATATTCCTGATAAAAAATTAAGCCACAAGGGCATTAATGTATGAAACTAAATTGAAAGATAAGAAACTGTGGTGAAGCCAGGATTTAATATTATCAGTGCGGTCAAACTTAAATAACATTAATAGTCCTAGCTAAAAAAAATGCCTCTCACTGGGTCTATGGTAGCTCTGCCTTGTACTTAGTCTTATACGTATATGTGGCTTATTCTTCATGAATTTCGGCCCCTTTGTACTTAGTTTGATACGTATATGTGGCTTATCCTTCATGAATTTAAGCTAAGTTTGATATGTAATATTCTCTAACTCCTGGACATTCGAGGATTGCCCTTTTCGGGCACAAATAAAGAATATTCATATATTCCATTAATTTTCATATTTTTGAATAGTGGGGTTTTGTAGGTTAAAGAACTATTTTGGACTTCTAGTTGCTTAATTTTAAACTAATAAATTACCATAATTTTCATATATATAATGACCAAGAAAATGGGTTACAATTTTTATGATTTGGTGGGACTACTTGAAATGATCTCATATCGGTTCTACACAAAAGTGTAGAATGGTATTTAAAACTTGATGAGTTCTCCCACCTAATAGGTTAGTTTTTTGAGTTGGGCTTTTCATTACAAAGGAAATTTATCATTGGAAGCTTTATCGAGAACCTGTGACAAGAGCGAGACGACTACTGTAAGAGGGCTATTCAATGCCCCAGCTACGATCGAGATGCGAATGCGTTTAGAGTGTGAGCCACCTAGATTGAATGTCATCCGTGAACGTCCAGTTTCTTAAGAGATATGAAATAATACGACCACATAAAGTTATATACAAAGAGGTGAAAGAATACTTAAGATCGACAAGTTCCTCCTACCTAATGCGTAGCTCATTGGAAATTTCTTAATAGCCAATACCTATTAAGACTCATCCTTCCTATTATATATATATATATATATATATATAGATACTAAGAGATATGCAAATATGTCTCAAGCTCAAAATAGTAAAAAGTCAACCCTTTTCATTTTGACCTTTATTAAATCTGCAAAAACAATTTCAGTAGTGGTGCAATCCAATGACAAATTCAAACCCTAATTAATATTCTCAACATATACACTATCATATGCTGGAAAGATTAATTCAGAACTTAGCAGCTAAGCCAATTAATTATCATTCTATTCCCTAACAGAGATTAGACCCTCAAAAGTATTTCTCAACTTTTTTTCTTCAATTTTCACCTGTATTATACTATGAATCTCCAAAGGACAACGATCACTCTCTTGGTATTTTCCATTTTAATATCTCTTGTTTTATGTGCTTCAACCCTCCCACCATTTGGCAAAAAATATGGAAAAAATAAAGTAAAACCATCACTAAGTTGTCCACCAAGTCACGTAAAAACCACAAGATTTTTAATGTAATTTAACTATCAATACGATCCTTATATATATCTATGGACTATGGGATACACCAATATTTAGTATTTTGTTAATCAAAGAAAAAAGGACTATATTAGTAATGCTATTTTAAAAAATCTTTTAATTTCAATACATTCTATAAAACAAAATCCTACAATATAAAAAAAAAAAAAAAACCAAATATGTTCTCCTTGTTTTTCTTGTTCCTTTTGTTTTTAAGAACAAAAAATAGTTTTTAAAAACAAGAATCAGTTCCTTAACCAAATATAACCAAATAGGGAAAGACAAATAAAATGATTTTGAATAAATATATAGAATTAATTTATTAAGTTTAAACTTATTTACTATTTTCCTTGATTTTTTAATTTTATTTTTCCTCTCTATTTTCTTCCTTTATTATTTTTCGGTTAAAAAAGAAGCCTTAATATATGACATATTTTTCAATTACATGTGTTTTGTTAAGAATGTCGGCCTTTATGGAGAAAACAAAAGCCAAATTGACCATTGAATTGTTAGAATATATAAAGACTATCTATATGTAACTTGGCACGTATTGTCCATCATTTTTGCCAATTAAAATTTTAGGGTTATTGATAATAAAAGGTTTTTGTCTCTTAATATTCTTCAAGTTCTTAGAAAAATAACTATACTAATTAACCATACATATATAACACCTCAAATTGCATTTCTTAAAATTCTAGTAATGGATTTGGGATTTTGGACACCTATGTTGTCTTGAGTTCTAGGTTAAAGTCATGATTTTAGTTGCTAAGATACTAGGAAACAAATATGATAAAGAAAATGGATAATGGAGAAAAGATTAACTTAATTAGGCCCTTAATCATATCTTTCCATGGTTGGTGAAGATAACACAGAGATGAGCTGAGCCATGTCTTCCGCACAAATTTATTTGAAGATTTTTTTAATTTTTTTTTAAAGTCAGCCCTTGTCATTTGACCATATCAAAACAATGACAGCTTTCAAAAATCCTCATCCAAACTATATATACCACATACATTCTGCAAACAATTTCAGAGCTCAGAATCAAATTAAGTTAGCTTTCTTAATTTGATCTCTGTGAGATACATACAATGTCTTCTCAAAAGCTCTTCTCACCTTTCTTTCTTCAACTGATTCTTGCCATGTTGGTTTTAGGTGTTGCCAATGGGCAGTGCTTGAAACAAGATTTCTACAAGAAAACATGTCCGGCAGCTGAGTATATCGTCCGAAAGACGACGGCTCCATACATTTCGAAAGATCCTACTCTAGCAGCCCCTCTGCTCAGACTGCATTTCCATGACTGTTTTGTTAGGGTATGTTTCTTGTTCATGGTTACATACTTATATTAAGTAAATACTAATACATTCTCATGGTAGGCAAGTTCAAGAAGCATAATAAGTTGTCTTCGCAGGGATGCGACGGCTCAGTCTTATTGAATTCGACGAAGAAAAACCAAGCCGAAAAGGATGCAATCCCCAACCTAAGCCTCAGAGGTTATTATGTTATCGATGCAGTAAAATCTGCTATAGAAAAGAAGTGTCCAGGGGTGGTTTCTTGTGCTGACATCGTAGCCTTGGTAGCTAGAGATGCAGTTTCAATGGTATATCAACATGAAATTAGTACTTTTTTATATAAGTATAAGTTTCTCTCAATCTAATAGACGCGTTTTAATGTCATAAGGGCCCTTAGATCCAAGCGAACAATATCTACGTTATTGGATTGAGTCATTTTATTACTGATGACTAATATGCATGGTTTCGATCCTTCTTTCAGATCAATGGACCATATTGGAAAGTCCCTACAGGTAGAAGGGATGGAAAAGTGTCAATTGCCTTGGAGGCCTTAACAAATTTGCCACCTCCTTTTGCCAACATTACTCAACTAAAATCAATGTTTGGCTCAAAGGGTCTGTCTGTGAAAGACCTAGCAGTTCTATCAGGTTGCCAGAGTTTGTAATGCGTTATTAATATGAATCTTTTAATTTTGTGCATTTTACTAGATCATGAGATTAATTAATTGTTTGTGACAATAGGTGGACACACAATTGGGACATCTCACTGTTCATCCTTCACCAACCGGCTATACAACTTCACCGGAAAAGGCGACACCGACCCTTCATTGGATCCCAACTATGTGATTCATTTGAAGAAGAATTGCAAGGCAGGAGATGTTAAAACATTAGTTGAGATGGACCCTGGAAGCTTTAAGACATTTGATGAAGATTATTACACTCTGGTGGCTAAGAGAAGAGGCCTTTTTGAATCTGATGCAGCTCTTCTTAATGATGTTCAGACCAGAAAATATGTGGAGGTTCAAGCAGTTTCCCATGGGAGGAGTTTTGGGAAAGATTTTGCAGCTTCCATGGTTAAAATGGGAAAGATTGGAGTGTTGACAGGAAAAGCAGGTGAAATCAGGCAATACTGTGCTTTTGTCAATAAATGACAATATGGGCAGCTGGTGTGCTTAATTTGTTGATCATAAACATTGTAATTGAAATGCATTGATTTGTTGTTGTGTGCACTGATTTTTCCCAAGAATTTGTGGGGGAAAATCGATCTTTAATTGCTACCTCTTTGTGGTTTTTGGATCTTGTAATGTGTTCTCTGAATTTAATTTTTCATTGATGAATAAGATTATGTCAAGACATGACTCATATTATGACATGAGTACACAAATATATTCTCAACTTTTATCTCATTAATTGATGACTGTATGTTGGTGAGTCGGAGACAAAGCCGATGTGTTTTAAAAATCTTCAGCTACATTGCTTGGACATGAGGCGATCTCCATGTCTTTGAGCTTGTTTTCTTGTAATGGAAGTCATGGAATGTATATTTGTTTAAGTTTTTTTTTTTTTTTTTGAATCTATAATTATTCTAGTAAGTCATGTTTGATCTATTATACCTATATTCCTCAAAAATTAAGCCACAAAGGCATTAAGCTATGAAACTAAATTCAAAGGTAAAAGGAATTAACCATGAAGCTAAATAAATTTCCATCTTAAAGACACAAGGTGTCTTCTAACTCGGCCGGCCCCTTTGGGTTGGCAATACTATGTGTGTTACAAATTTTTAACAGTTTAATTTAATCGCAAAAGTAAATTTATGTGGGTAGACAATACTCAATTTTTATGTAATATTTGGCTTATTCTTTATGAATTTAAACTATGTTTGATATGTAATATTCTCTAACTAGTAACTCCTCAACATTCAAGGAGTTCCCTTTTTGGACGTAAATAAAGAATATCATATATTCCATTCATTTTCATATTTTTGAGCAGGGAATTTTGTAGTTTTTTCTGGCTTGGTTTATTGGTTAAAGAACTATTTTGGACTTCTAAGTTGCTTTTAATCTAATAAACCATAATTTCCATATATATAATGACTAAGAAAACGGCTAACAATTAAATTTGTTGAAAACCCAAGCCCCATTTTCTATTTTTCCCTGTTAACCTTTTTTTCTTAAAGTAAGGAAGAGTGAGTTTTTGGCTATTCTTGACCTAAATTAATCATTTTATATCTCTTTCCATCATTTTCTTCCTCAATAAAATGGTTATTTCATAAAATCTAGGTTTTCATTTATTTTTTGTGTTTTAGTCTTTATCTTGGTGCGACGTATGGTTGTCGTCGTTTTGATGCGATGTATGTGTGGTTATCATTGTCTTGATACAACGTTTATTTGTGTGAGAAGGATTTAGACCAGTAAAGTATATCTAATCAACGAATAAATATCAAATCAATGATTATCAATATATTATAGAACTTGAATCATATATATTCTAGTCACAATAGTAATATTAAATATATAGGTTTAACTATCAAATGTATAAGTTTGATCTCATTCTTTAACTATTTTGATTCTATGTTTTTTTTTTCTATGTTTCTATATAATGATAGTTTGAATCAATAAAAAAATCATCAAGAGATAAAAAAAAAAAAAAAAAAAACAACAACAACAACGGCTAACAATTTATATATATATATGGTTTGGTGGAAGTACTTCATCCTTCCCCATATATATATTAGACTAAAAAATCGATGCAGCTAGAGCTGACAATAGGGGTTGTGGTCGATGGATCATCCCACTTTAGTCCGAATTTTTGAAACATTGGATTGTAAAATTAATTAAGGCCTGAATAAAATCGGGTCAATTTGGCCTTGACCCATTTTGGCCCTTAGCCCATATGGGTTTAGCTCGAGGTAACCCGATTGGCCCGAAATTTTTATTTAATTTTTTTAAGTAACTATCTTATAAGTAATTGAGGTTTTCAAGGATTCTGTAAAACCCGGGAAAATTCAAATCTTCTGAAAAAATGTAAAATGGTAATTTCGATCAAAATCCGAAAATTTTCTAGATCTTGGATGACGAAATGGATTTCACCGTTGGAATCGCTCACGAAATCTAGCTACCACATCGACCTCACAAATTCGAGACAATGAATTTCACGCTTTTCGAGGCACCGGTGCTCCGTGCCGCAAGACGGCTTGTGAAAAACATGTGATGTGACAAGAGTCACCTACTACATGTACCCATGTGATACATGTTACATGATTGAATAGATAACTGGCATTTAATCGACTTGGGATGCTCGCGCGCCAAAAATCAAACCAAAGGACAAACGAAGATTAATTGAAAAGAGTAAGTGAATAAGACAAAAGAAGAAATAAATTTCTTCTTTCCATTTCGCAAAAAGAAAACGCGCAAGAGTGAAGCCAGATTTTGTAGAGAGAAAAGAGCGACTTCTCCTCTAGATTTCCCGACGCTCGGACCGTTGGTTCTTAACGGAGCAAGAAGCAAAGTTGTTCTACGCGGCAAGGGCTACGCGTGGGCACAGATTTTGTGGATTTTCGACAACTCCAAGAGATATGAATCTTTTCCTACTTGGTTTATTCTTTGGCTAAGAGCTATTTTAATGGATGGGGATTTGTTGAGGCCTGAATGGCCGTGTTTTTGGTCTCAAAATCTTTGAACCGAGTGAAGAAATCCCTAATTAGGCGGATCATGAACAAAGGTCGACCCTAGGGTTTCACCGTTCACGTGATCGCCAGTGATTTTTGTGTCACTGGGTGATTCAAAATGAATTGCTTGGATTGTAATTAGCCCATGTGAGCTAATTTTGATGTTATTATTGTGAATTGAATAACATGAATTATGTGAGTTAAATTTTGTTAATATATACATGTAAAATATATTAGCATGAATATTTTGGAAATGGCATAATACATTCAATATGCACCGGGGCACCCTAGATGGTAGGTGTGAGTGCATGACATGAAAGAAATTGAAAGAAAAATGAAAACGGTTATGAAAGGAATTTCAAGGAAGATTTTTCGAAGAATTGCCTTGGAGAGTGGTCCAATAGTTCATCTCGGAGGCGGACCAATGACTGTTCGGAAAAAATTATCCAGCAATTCGCATCGAAGGGTAATCCAATATATTTACCGAAACTCGGTAGTGTGTTTTCAAGAACAAAAAGGTTTTGTTTCAAAACTGTATTTTGGCCGCATTTGGCTAGGCATGTGTGAGGGAGTCGATGAGGACTCGAGGATAATGGATTGGGCATGTAGACATTAAAGTAGGATCGTGTATTTGCTTAAGTGTGATTGTTTGTCATGACATGTGCACTTAGGTGGGGAGTAACCCATGTAGAAGATTATCACTACTGGGCATTGCTCACCCTATTGAGGGATCATTGTTTCAGGTACAGAAGTGTATTAGAGGACGGCGCCACTAGAGGCCATGTTTTAGAAGAAAGCCGGATTGTGGCTTTGGTATTCATTGTGTATAACATGTATTAAAACCTAAAATTTTTATATATGTTTTGATTAAGAGTATTGTAATAACTCTTGAACTACTGTAGTATAGTTGATGTATTCCTGATGAGTATTGATGTATGGGCCAAAGTGGCCGTTTATACTCATGTACATGTCTTATGATATGAGATAAATATATTCCGCAGGTTGACGGGTGGTCAATGAGACACCCCGGGATTGGGGCGTCATAGCTTGATATCAGAGCATATGTATATGAATACCTAGGGCTTGAAGGACTTAGGCTTAGGCCATGGTCATTAAGGTGTAAGAGCATCACAACTTGGTGTGGCTCGATGTTAGAGTTTAGGTATGTGATTACCTAGACAGTCACGGGACAGGATTAGAACATTGCATGCATTGTGTTTTATGTGTGATTGGGTGTATAACATGGATTGTTGGGTATGTTGTGTGATTTGTGTGCTTGGTGAATATCACATAAGAAAAAAAAATGTGTTGAGGAGAAATTTTTTCTAGGGTTTTACAGTGTGTAAAACTAGAAAAAAAAAATTCTAATGAATTTATTTGGTTCTACTGGAAAATGAAAAAAAAAATAATATATTTTTTTTGTGGTCTTCCAGTAGCTGGAACAAAGGAAAAAAAAAGAGTGAAAAAAAAAGTGGCTATAAAGGTACCGCTGGCTATCGCCCATTTCACTCCTTGGTCACGATACAAGATATTATATCGCACACAAATAGGCACTCTACCACGATACTCGCCAAGTGCCGTGCGTAGGGCGCGTGAAGCAGGTTGCGATACGGCCACAACACAACCATGATACGGCCTACGACACGATCGACCATACAGGGCGAAGATGTCACAAGGCGCGCGCATGGCCCGGCCGTAGGTGAGTCAGCGATACAAAATTGCATCGCGGTCGGGGCGACCGGCTTGTGTCGCAATATGGCGCGAAGAAGGTCGCCGATACATCACCGCTGACACCCGCCCTCGCGATACAGACGGGCGCCCGTGAGACACGGGGAGGAGTGCGCGCAACACGGCCCATATGCGACGAGGAATTGGGTCGCTGGCAGCTTTCTTTTATATCGCGGACCGAGAGGGTCAGGATACAATAGCTGCTATGCTGGGCGACACGCCCATGACATCACGGCTCGACCACGATATCGCGCTGAAAAGGCGCTCACGACACGCGATTACACCTCGACCCGATACCCTCCCAGTGGTTCTCCAGTGGTCCCGGCTTAGTGAAGTCCCACCGCATAATCCATAAGGAATACACAATGGAACCCCACCTAAGAAAGAAGCAAACACATGCGCACTACAATACCTCAATTATATAGAAAATCCACGACAAACCCAATCCATGACCGACGATCGAATGTAGGTCATAACCACAAACATACACAAGGACTATATGAGTTCAATACTAATATCGTGAGCATTCTAAGAGTATTTGGCGCACTTAGGGGTACAAATAAAGATAAATGAGTCCAATAAACCGTATTGTACATGAGATAAAGTATTGCAAACAGAAAGTGTAAAGAGCGGCATTGAATCTAGCGATGTAGGCCCTACGAACCGCCTCGACCTAGGAACGGATTTAAAACACCAAACGTGAGATAATAAATCTCAGTGAGTGACATAATTTATAAGGAAAATAATGTTTTTATTTTCGAACATTTCTTCTCTCAAGACCTCACGTCCACTCTTTTGTAAGGTTCCCCGTTTAGAAACATTTCACAAAACCCAACTTTACCCAAGTCCACATTGAGGAATCTATGCTCAAAAATTTAACCGACATGATTTTTAAGAAAATTATAGCCTGAATTGTTCACAACCTAAAAATTGAGCATAAAGTATGTATAGTCATCATGTCGTAAAAATAATCATGAAAGTACCATAACCATAAATATTGAATGGTTATACCTTAATCAAAAACCAACAATGTACCGTACCATATACCCTATCATAAAACCGTCGGGTAAACCCGATTCCTCACGACAATCGCGGGCAACCAATAACCTTCTGGCTAAAACCCGACCACCACGCGATAACTAATAAACTGGTAAACCCACTCACCACGTGGCAACTAATAAACCTTCGGGTAAAACCGACCATCACGTGGCAACTAATAAACCTTTAGGTAAACCCGACCATCACGTGGCAACTAATAAACCTTTGGGTAATCCCGACATCACAATGCGGGAAATAATATATAATCGCTTTTAATTACGTACCTTCTTCCAACGATATATCAGATATAATTCATTTCACAAATTCAAAATCTCTTCTTAAAACAATAAGTTTTCAAAGTGGTTTAAACCTCAATCCACGTAGACTAACATATTTAAATACTACGTACTCATCCATGAACTCAAGAAAACTTCCGAATATTTAAAATGTTGACAAAATTCACATGAAATGATAACTTCTGTTTTATAAGGAAAACAGATCATTTATTTATGACAACCAACCATTCGATCAAATGATATATTTATTAAATAATTAACCATAATTATATACCAATATAATACCCTGTTAAAACATATAAACCACTCTCACTTACTGGCGTACGCTCGCCCCGCCCCGTAGATAGTCTCCCTAGCCTGGCTGAGTGCCTCGTAATATAAATAAAACACCACTTGTGTGCTCCAATAACCTAACTAACAACATCGGGATGCCCCGAAGGCCTTTAGAATAACTTTTTAGAACTATGAAAACCATCTAAATTGACTCCAATGCATTCAATTACACAATAACATACTTCCTATGCATCAGACTAAAATCGTGCCATAATCGAGCCACTCGAAATCGAACCGCCCAATAATTCATAAAACATCCAATTTCACTAATCCATCTTCAATTTTTCCAAACTTGACCAATTGGTACTCAATTTCCGTCCAACCTTCTCGCACTACTCCCAATGACCCAAAATGGAACACTAACCAAACGCACCTCCAAAATTCACAAACCATATATCAAATCCGAAGCCTAAGAGACCAGAACACATCGCACCCTTACCTGGTCCAAAGGTTGCCGTGGTGGTCGGAAAACTGACATAACACCAACTTTGTTTTCGTGGGTATCTTTCAAATCCAAGTGAGGAATCGCAAAAGGGACCATGGGAATGAGTCTCGTAGGAGTCCAAAATGGTGGAGGGAGGTATGGCCAGCCCGAGTGGCCGAAAATATCGCAAAACCGAGGACCCACTGCGGGCGGCCGCCGCCGCCTCTGGCCTACCGACCGGGCGTCCGGCGGCGGGTTCGCCGTGAAATTTCACTACCGAGATCGCTCACCTGTTCCTCCTCCTGGCCGGCGGTGCGCGTGGGTGGCTCCAGTCGCTCCCACTACCGAAACTTAAACGGCCTAAATGGGTCAAACGACCTACCCTGTTCACAATTCTGGGGGAGTTTTTCTAGGGTTTTGGAGCTCAAAATGAGTGTCTTCGGCTAGGTTTCATTTGGCACGCTAAGGCTAGGTTTATATAGGGCCTAGTGGTCGCCTCCAGTAAAAACCGAAGACAACTTTGACATTGTTAAATGTCAGTTGTTTAACTCTCCAGGTCATAACTTTTATCCGTATGCCTGATTACCGCTCAACCCGCCTATGAACTCGTATCGACGAGGCCTACGAAATGGTGCCTTAGTCAACCCAAAATTATTCATCCTTGAAAAAGTCAACTTTGGTCCACATACTAAGTGTTGGTCAAACCCGTCAACTGGTCAAACTAGTCAACTTCTATCAAACGTGTTAAAAACTTGCATTATTTGGTACTGTCATTACAACACTACCTGCTGCACGTCGCGACACTCCTACGTGCGCAAATCTCTAGGCTACGGGTGTGGTGCACTGCACCTCTAATCTGTGATTTGACTCAAGCACTGCTCTTAGTCACTATTTAATCCATCGCTCATGAACATTGTTCACTAGGTTTTCAAAAAATAAAATAAAATAAAATAAAATAAAATTTTATTTGTTGCATATGATTTAATATATGAAATTATTGTCTTGCATTACCCATGAATGCATGGACATAGAGTATGAAAATTTTTCGGTACGTGAATAGTGTCTCGGGGTTGTGTTTACACCTTAGAGATGCTGCATTAAAACTTAACTTGCCATTTGACATGTGTAGATGGCTAGTCACGGGAGAGGACATAGAGGTCGTCCACGGGGTGCTAGCCAAGCACCACCAAGAGTTTAACCAGCCAGGCCTGCTAAGGCCGGGATTACTTACCGCCGCTATTACACAGCAGCGAGCAGTAGCCGTGGAGGTCCGGAGTAACCTCGAGGTCCAGTGGCACATCATCCTCCGACATTCAGGGGAGGAGATCCTCGATGGTGGCACTACTGGTTCATGCAGTCGAGAATGTATTGTGAGGCTACGGAGATCGCTCCGATACTACCAGATCACTACGCATTCTAGTTAGAGGGTGAGGCCCAAGTGTGGTGGAATCGCCGGCACCCTAGAGATCTGTGAGGCAATGACTCAAGTGCAGAGTTCCATGATCTTTCATAGGCAACATTTTCCTGACATCGTCACGCGAAGGCTCGTGAGTTCCTTGAGTTTCGGCTGTGGGACCATGACTCGTGGATTGAGTATGTGGCTAGGTTCATGGAGTTAGCTCGCTTTGTTGACGATTATGTGGCCACAAACCTGGTCAAGGTCCGGAGGTTTGAGAATGGACTGAGATTGTCCATTTGGGGCAGGATTGTAGGTCTTCGCCTATAAGACATGGACTCTATGGTTGGGACGGCCCTGACCATAGAAAGAGAGATCGAGGATGCTCGGAGCACTCGGGATACGGATGCTAGTGGCAAGAGGAAGGAGAGTCGGTCTTCCTCTAGTTCGGGAAAGAAGCAGAGGGCTTCTAGTTCATGTGGGTTCTAGGCCAGGCTATCCGGTCATGGATATGTCAGAACTGGAAGGTCATCCTCGGGGATGGATCGCCGATACCATGCAGTCAAGTATCGATTATGAGGTAGGAGGGTTTACCACTTACAATACGTGATCTGCATCAGTCAGGTTTCGTGGGGACAAACATGATATTTTGCCCCGCACGATGTAATGAGTCCAGTGTCAAGGATGGGCTTGGCTGCTGGCTAGCAAGCCTTACCCTAGAGGACGAGGTGAGACCGGACTTAGATCTACATCGAGTAGTCTACAACAATAAGGATGTTTTTCCGGATGAGCTACCGAGATTGCCTCCGTAACAGGTTGTAGACTTCGGTATCGAGTTACACCCTGGTACTTCTCCCATCTCTATGACTCCGCATAAGATGGCACTAGTTGAGTTGCAGGAACTCAGAGTCCAACTATAGGAGCTACTGGACAAGGGGTTCATTAGACCGAGCACTTCACCATGGGGCGCTCCAGTTCTATTTGCGAAGAAGAAGGACAAGACCCTTTGATTGTGCATTGACTACTACCATTGAATGGTTACGATCAAGAATCTGACCTATCGGGCGAGGATTAACGATTTGTTTTATCGGGGCTTAAGAGGAGCGCGAGTCTAATTCCAAGTAAGATAGACCTTCGCACTCTCTGCTAATATCACCGAGAGGGTTAGGGAGACAGATATCCCTAAGATAGCATTCAGGACGCGTTATGGGCACTTTGAGTTTACGATGATGCCTGATTAAAGAATGTGCCAAGAAGATTCATGGACCTTATGCATGTGGGTATTCCAACCCCTATTCAGATCAAGCTTTGTCGTAGTCTTCGTGGATGACATTTTGATCTATTCCCAGTCAGAGTGGGAGCATGAGGGTCACTTGAGGATTGTTTTACAGTTGCTGAGAGACCATCGGGCCAGGCCACTAAGTTCGCAGTGCGAAGTTTTGGCTTATCGAGGTGAGATTTCGGGACACGTGGTGTCGTGCGACGCGTGTCACAGACCCTTGGTAAGCGTCAAGGCCGTGGATGAGCTGGGAGAGTGCGTAAGCCGCCTTCGAGATACATAGTTTCTGGGATTACCGGGTACTATGTGAGATCTAAGAGGATTTCCTCGATTAGCAAAGACTCATGATAGAGATCAATTCTAAGGAGGTCAAGTTTGATCGGGATGACCACGTAGGAGACATTCCAAGAGTCAAGAGGAGGCTTACCACTGCCTCCCATCTCATAGTCTTGACAGGGATAGGGTACACAAAGGTATTGTGATGCCTCGAGGGCCTGGACCGGGATGTGTTCTTTGATGCACTGGGAGGGCAGTAGCTTACGGTTCTGGCCGGGCCTGAAGAATCATGAGCGTAATCACCCACACACGATATATGGAGTCATGCCAGTCTTCGCCTCGAAGATTTGGCACTACTCATTTATATGGCGAATAGTTCAGGTGTACTCGCACCACAAAAGTCCAAGTATATTTTCACGCAGCGGGGACCTCATGAGGCAACGCTAGACAGGATGGAGTTCCTAGAGGATTATGACTTCACTTTGCATTACCATCTGTAAGACAAATGTGGTGGCCGATGCACTCAGCTGAAGTCACGGGAGCATCACTAGTATAGCTTCCCAAGAGTGGCAGATGCTCGAGACTGTGGATGCTTGGGCTACAATACAAATGAGTGTGCTCAGGTACGTTGGGAGTTTAATGGCTACACCACTAATGAGCAGAGTGATCGAGTCCCAGGCAGACGCCTGAGATAAGGTTCATCAGGACCGAGTACACAAAATAAAAGGACGAGGGTCGACCATCCACACAGATGGTAGTCTTCTGTGATAGAAGACTCGTAGTGGTTCGCTTGAACGATTTGAGAGAGAGATTCTCAGTGGAGTTTCATCGCTTCGACTACCGGCGGTATTCAGTGGCACGGATACCGATCTTCGTCACGAGCATTACTGTGAGTAGAATGAAGAGACATGTAAGGGACTTTGTTCGACGATGTCTCACGTGTCAACAGGTTAAGGTTGAGCACCGTATTAGTAGGCTATCACCACCTTACTGGAGGTGGCTTAGTGGAGTGGGAGCACGCCACGATGGATTTCGTGGACCTACTTACACTGATAATCGCATAAGGACATGATGCGTATGGTGATAGTGGACCGCTCACGTAAGCTTCCAGATATTTTATACGTATTGCATGACCTTCACATTGGAGAGATTCTACCGGTTGTACATTCGAGAGATAGTCCGGCTACACGGAGTACTAGTATCCATAGTGTCGAATAGAGACCCGAGGTTTACGGCTCACTTTTGGAAGAGTTTTCATAAGGCTATGGGCACACGACTGACCATGAGTACAACTTTCAACCCATAGACAGATGGTCAGTCAGAGAAGACCATACAGGTGTTGGAGGACATGTTATGGTATGCCCGGATCATATGGCAACTGAAAAGCATTTTCCTCGTGGAATCTCGCCTACAACGCTATCGAAGTATACAGATGGCGCTTATGAGGCATTGTATGGAAGGTCATGCGATCAATGGATATGTCGACCGAGGTGGGAGAGCCCATCACTCAAATCCCGACTGATAGAGACACCTCCGAAGCGAGCTTGATACGACAACGTCTTCTCACTGCTTAGAGCCGGTAGAAGAGTTATGCTGATGTGCCACGCCGAATCTCTGGGAGTTCGATACGAGATCACGCCTTCTCAAGCGGTGATGCCTAAGAGAGGAGTAGCCGGGTTCTGCCGAAGTTATCGCCGAGATTCATCGGGCCCTTCGAGATACTCGAGAGGGTAGACACCGAGCTGCATCGGCTGGATTTATCACCAACATGTCGTGTCCACGAGGTATTTCACGCCCTATGTTCCCGAGGTACACCTGCATTTAGCCCATGTAAAGGGATCGGGGAGATCGAGGTCGATATGGATGAGACCTTCGAGGAGGGACCAGTGGTGCATTATGCGGATAGCCGATCGTTTTACACGCAAGACTGCGGAGGCTAGCTGCAGGGTGCTACGGCAGCACCGTGAGTGGAGGAGTCAACGTGGGAGCGCGAGGACACGATGCGCCACATATCCCTTCGTTTAGGATAAAGATACGGGTTTAGCTGCTTAATACTAAATGACTAGTTTACATGCATATATAGTATTTGTATATGGTGTGATTTGTTAGATCAGATAGAATTTCGACGGTAAATTCTTTTAAGGAGGGGAGAATGTAAAACCCAAGAAAATTCAATTTTTTTTGAAAAGGGTAAAATGGTAATTTTAGTCAAAATCTGAAAATTTTCTAGATCTCGGATGACGAAACGGACTTCACCGTTGGAATCGTCTCGCAAAATCTAGCTACCACGTCGAATTTCATTGACCCCAGACAATAAATTTCATGTTTTCAGGCACCGAAAGTGCTCCGTACCGCAAGATGGCTTGTGAAAGACATGTGATGTGACAAGAGTAACCTACTACATGTACCCATGTGATACATGTTGCATGATTAGTGAGATGATGGAGATGAATGACTTAGATTAAGCCCTGTGTCAAAAATCAAAACTAAATGACAAAACGGGGATTAATTGAAAAGAGTAAGTGAATAAGATAAAAGAAGAAACAATCTTCTTCTTCCCCATTTTTGGCAAAAGAAAACGTACAGTAGGTGTGGGTTTCAGATTTTAGAGAGAGAAAGAGTGACTTCTCTCTAGATTTCCGCGTTCGGACCGTCGGTTCTTGATGGAGCAAGAAACAAAGTTGTTCTAAGCGGCAAGAGCTACGCGTGGGCACTGATTTTGTGGAGTTCCAACAACTCCAAGAGGTAGGGATTTTTTACTACTTGGTTTATTCTTTGGCTAAAAGCCATTTTAATGGATGAAGATTTGTTGAGGCTTGAATGACCGTGTTTTCGGTCTCAAAATCTTTGAATCGAGTGAAGAAATCCCTAATTGTGTGGCCGTGAACAAAGGTCGACCCTAGTGGTTTCAATTGCTCACGTGATTGGTCATGGTGATTTTTGTGTTGTTGAGTGATTCAAAATGAATTGCTTGGATTGTAATTAGCCCATGTGAGCTAATTTTGATGTTATTATTGTGAATTGAATAACATGAATTATGTGAATTAAATTTTGTTAATATATACATGTAAAATATATTAGCATGAATATTTTAGAAATGGCATAATGCATTCCATATGCACCGAGGCACCCTAAATGGTAGGTGTGAGTGCATGACATGAAAGAAATTGAAAAAAAAAATGAAAACGGTTGTGAAAGGAATTTCAAGGAAGATTTTCCGAAGAATTTCCTTGGAGAGTGGTCCAACAGTTCATCTCGGAGGTGGACCAATGACTGTTTGGAAAAATTATCCAAAGAATTCGTGATCGGCTGGGTAGTCCAATATATTTACTCGAAATTTCACAGAGTGTGTTTTCAAAACAAAAGCTTTTGTTTTGAAATCAGATTTGCTCGCATTTTGGATTAGGCATGTGTGAGGGAGTCGATGAGGACTCGAGACATGGGATCAGTATGTAGACATTAAAGTAAGATCATGTATTTGCTTATGACTGTTTGCCGCGACATATGCACTTAGGTGGGAGTAACCCATGGTGGAGATTATCACTATTGGGCATTGCTCAATTTGCCGAAAGTGATCATTGTTTCAAAATGTGGAGTGTGGGCTGTGAGGACTACCACTAGAGGTCAGAATGAAGAAAGCCGACCGTGGCTTCGTATCTATCAGGTATAACATGTATTAAAACCTAAAATTTTTATATATGTTTTGATTAAGAGTATTGTAATAACTCTTGAACTACTGTAGTATAGTTGATGTATTTTTGATGAATATTGATGTATGGGCCCAAGTGGCCGTTTTTACTCATGTACATGTCTCATGATATGAGACACAGATATTCCGTAGGTTGACGAGTGGTCAACGAGACACCCCGGGATTGGGGCGTCACAGATTCATCTATAAAATTTGATATTTTGGCAATCTCTATTATAGATATTTTGGCAATCTCTATTATAGAATAGGGATTTTAAAAATAATAATATTTTGAAAATGCTGCTGAATGATGACTTAAAGAAGATAGTCCCTCTTATGTACAAGAAAATAAGAGAATTTCCCGAGAGATGGAAATAGTGTCAGAGAGAGCAAGGAAGCAAGATGGGGAGAAAGATAACTTTGTTTTCTTTCGGGATAAATCATACATAGGGTGGGAATGCCTATTTATAGACTCCCAAAGTGACCTTCCATTATCCTCATTAATGTATGAATTAATGAGGGTATTAATTATAGTATTAATGATGATTTATGTATACGAATTTGGATGAATCCATTCATTTGCATAACATTGAATCACGGAACGACTTTGTGTGTCATTGTTGAATCTGAGGAGTGGCTTCATTCATTTCAAAACCTTTTCGTTTATAACACTTCCCCTTGAATTACCACCCTTATGAATGTGCTTAATTAAAACCTTGCTAAGTAAAACCAAACCTAGCAAGAGTACAACTTATTCACGTATATTAGTATTTACCTCAAAAAAAAACTTTGTAAAGGAAACCCAATGGGACTAAAAATCAGACGAAGGAAAAAGAATATAGTACTAACATTGGGTATGCGGACTTCCCTCATGTCCAACGCTTTGGTTGCGCGTTCAATCTATATACGAGTTTCGAATGGTAAGTCGTAAATACTGGTGAATAGGTCTGCTAGATTATCACTCGAGCGTATTTGTAGAACGTCAATCTCACCATTATTTTGGAGCTCATGAGTGTAAAAGAACTTTGGAGAGATATGCTTAGTTCTGTCTCCTTTTATGTACCCGCCCTTTATTTATGCAATGCATGCAGCGTTGTCTTCAAATAATGTTGTTGGATTGTCTTTGGAAAAGGGGGGGCCACATGATTCCTAAATATGTTGAATCATCGATCTTAACCATATACATTCCATGGTTGGATTCATGCAAGGCTAAGATCTTTGGGCGTTTGATGACATGGCTACCTTGTTTGTGACAAATCCATGAGATAAGCAGCACCATCTGTTAAATATACAGTTAGGGATCGAGCTTTGTGTGGGTTTGAAAGATCTGCTGGAATGTATCCAGCAGTTGTTCTTTGATTGCTTTTAAATAGAAAATGCATGCTCATATGCTCCTTTAAGATATCTCAATATGTGCTTGATACCATTCCAATGCCTTCGGGTTGGAGCAAAACTATACCTGGCTTATAGATTAAAAGAAAAAGCAATATATGGGCGTGTACAAGTAGCAAGATACATAAGGGCACAAATAGCACTAAGATATGATACCTCGGGACCAAGTAATTCTTTGCCATTTTCACAAGGACGAAATGGGTCATTTTTCACATCAAGTGAACAGACAACCATTGGAGAAGTCAAAGGGTGAGCTTCATTCATATAAAAGCGTTCTAAAATTTTCTTAGTATATAGGCTGATTGGTGAACCAAAATCCCAATAGGGAAGCCCTCTATCTATAACCCAAGACAAAATTTTGTTTTTTCGAGATCTTTCATCTCGAATTTCCTTTTTAAGTAATTTTCCGTTCTTGTGAGCTCTTCGGGAGTCCCAATAAGGTTTAGATAATCAACATATACGACAATAATTGAAAATCTAGTTTTTGATTTCTTAATAAAAATGCATGGGCATATAGGGTTGTTAGCATACCCTTCTTTTAATAAATACTCGCTAAGGAGATTGTACCTCATCAAATGCGGATTGCTTTAAATGCTCTGAGAGATCTTTGTAATTTAATTGAGCACATACTACGGGGTTTGCATTTACCACTTAGATAATGTAGATCAACCCGAAGTTATTATATATATGTCATTATTGATGGATCCATATAGATCTGTGATGACATCCATGAGCAGCATATTCGGTCCTTTGAAGCGCTAAGCTTATTAAAAGCGAGTAATTGCGTTCGCCAGAGGTGAATATATTTCCTCATAATTGATACTAGGCCTCAGCAAGAACCGCTTGCGCTTACTAATCGCGCTTTATATCTCATGATCGTTATTCTCGTGCGCTTTCGTCTGAGCCACATTTAACGCAACATGCTATACCTTTAGGTGTTTGGACTACGAGGTTCAAAACTTCTGATTTCGTGCAGGTTTAATTTTCTTGCATAACTTCTTTCCATTTTGGCCAATCCATTTCTATTTCGACATTAACCATATTTTGTGGTTCAAGATCTTATTCATTTCTTAGTGTCTAATGCCACATGAAACCAAAATATTGTTAATCTCACAATATTATTTGATCCATTTATCTCTTGTGCACACATAACTTATTGAGATTTCACTGTTTTTTGGAGTACTGTGCCTCTTGACATAAGCACATAGCATTATGTTCTATATTAAGCATTGTGTCTTTGTGTTTCTCCTCTTTCGAGAGTTGTATCCTTTGATAAAGGTCTCCCACGGTTTAGGTGTTTTGAGATTCATTTAATCGGTTGTCTGCCGGGGGCACCAATTGTGTAGTATTTGCAATTGGGACATGCGACACATCCTTCTTATGTCCAGTTAATGCATCGAATTGTTGATTTGAGTTTTTCAAATGAATGATCCTTTAAACTTCCAATTAACTTTGATTTGTACGTGGATCAAAATGAGAAATTACGGATGCATTCCAAGTGATTTCTCGTCGTTTTTCTGGAACCGACTTTTCTCCCCCTAATGGTGGGAATAAATTTTCATTAAAATGGCCCGATCCCGGCAATTAAAAATATTTGTAAAAACATCTCATGTTGAGGGCTCAGGTATCTTACTGATGGAAGGGAATCATATCACATAAATCCTAAGTCTTCTTTGTGGTTATTTAGTGATATGTTGATTATTTTAATTAGTATAATCGCACAATAAATATTCTTATATGAGGATATATTTGGTAGTTTACTAAATACAAATTGGAAAGGGAGTATTCATAGTAGGCGAGTAGGTCGAGATATGAATAAGTTTCTGGCATGCATAATAAGCATGTCCACATCTTGGTAATTAGTTTTCATTAATAGTGGTTTGGCTATTAACTGAAGATGCTTGATAAGGGAATCTACTAAACCATTTTGGGTATGAGTGTGAGCAACATGATGAACAATGTTTATCCCGACTGACATGCAATAATCAGTGAAATTTTGGGAGGTAAACTCACCAGCATTATCAAGTCTAATACTTTTGATTCGATAATCAGGAAATTGTGCTCGTAATTTTAGTATTTGTGCAAGGAGTCTAGATAAGGCAATAATGCAGTTTAAGGGAAGACAAACATGAGACCATATAGAAGCATCTATTAGGACCATGAAGTACCGAAAAGGCACACATGGTGGATGAATGGAGTCACAAATGTCCCCCATGTACTCTTAATAAATGTTGAGGACTCACGCTTAGCTTTGACATGAGGAATGACTTGACTATCAATTTGCATGTGAGCCACCAACACATGGGTATTCATGGGACAAGAGGATCTTTTGGTTTTAATTCATGCCCTTGTGAGACCTGATCCTTCTCATCATTGAAGATCCAAGGTGACCTAGCCTGTCATGCCAAAGGATAAAAGTCTTTAGGTCGTTGAACTTCTAGTTCACGACAACGAATGACTCAATAGGCTTTATAGTTGTATGATACAACCCAAAGGAGAAAGCTAAGAGTGTCTCAACATCAAGTTTCTTGCTATAAACAATAAAGGTGATATAAAGACACTCTTTATTGCCATCATTCATGGTTTCAATATGATATTCATTTATGCGAATATCTTTAAAACTAAACAAAATTCTTGTGGATTTGCTAGAATATAATGCATCATTGATGTGGAATCTAGTCCCTTTTGGTAGCATGCTTATTGGTTTTCAGGCGCTGAATTGGAATTGCTGAGTACGAGGATATGGTACTCACATTTGCCACTTGTCAAAGTTAAAAGCTTAAAAGAGTATCTTAAAGGTTTTTGTGAGGGATCTTTTAGTTTTTTGATTCTGTTGCCCTTGTGGGTTTTACGCAGTTCTTCTCATCATTGAAGATCGAGGTGACTTAACTGTCATGCGAATGATAAAAGATTTTTGCAGATTCGTTGAACCACAGTTCGCGACAGCGTATGACTTCGATAGGTTTATAGTTGTGTGATCTGACCTAGGTGGAGAAGGTAAGGTGTCTCACTTGCATCAGAAGTTCTTGCCGAGGAAACAATAAAGGTGATATAAAGACACTCTTTATTGCCACATAATTAAGTGGTTTCAATATGATATTCGTTTTAAGGGCTATCTTTCATGCAGAAATTAATGGTTCTTTAGAATATAATCATCATTGATGTAGTCAATCCCCATTTAGTAGCATTATATTGGTTTAAACACTTCAAATTAGATAGCTAGTACCGGATATGGTACTCGCGTTGCCAACTTTGTCAAAGTTCAACCCAAAAGTATCTTTTATCCGAAAGAATAGTATGTGTACAGTTTGCACAATGTTGGGATATACATAATCATCTATCTCTGTTTGTGCCAAGACGAGCTCGTGTTGATAACGTTTTAGAAATCTTTCTTGAATAGATCTAGGAGATAGTCCCTCTTATGTACGAGAAAATAAGAGAATTTCCCGAAATATGAAAATAGTATCAGAGAGAGCAAGGAAACAAGATGAGGAGAAAGATAGAACTTTGTTTCTTAAATAAATACATAGGGTGAAGTCACATTTATAAGGAACAAAGATGGCAGCAAATATACATAATTTAATGTATGAATTAATGAGGGTATTAATCTGAAACTATTATGATGATTTATATCTGAGAATTAAAGAATATGAATATTCATTTGCAAAACACTGAATCGAGCAGAACTTTTGTATGTACAAATCTTTGAATCAGGTAACTCATTCATTTCAAAAACCTTTCATTTATAACATAATAATTATAATATATAATTAATATATTAAATTTTGTTGTTATAACTATTTTATTTTCAATTTCTAAATGTATATTTTAAATATAATTTATATGACAATTTAATATTTAAAATATTGTATAAAATTTTATTGAATGCATTTTAAATTAAAATAAATTACTGTTTTAATATTGAATATATTTTTTATTTATCTCATTAATCTTATCTTAAATATTTTAATTTTATTTTTATTTATTCTTTAAATTTTATTCAATCATATATGTTTTTTTTTTTTGATATGGGAGTTGTACTAGTTTATAAATTAAATTAAATTTAACAACTAAATTATTAGTATATTTTAAATAATTTTGTCTTAAGCTAGTGTTAATAACAAAATAATGTTATTTTAAAATAATTAACAAAAATTATACATTAATTTCTTTCCTAACATGATTATATCTTTAGCAAGATGAATTTTCAAACAAATATAATATTTAATTTATTAAACGGTTGAGATGCATTTTTAGAAAAATATTTTTTTATTAAACATAAATAAGGGTATGTTGTTAACATTCTAAATTAATTAATAGATGATGACAAATTTCCCAGCCCATGTCGAGGATGTAATCTTTAATATGGAATCGTATGTTATTATAGGATATAATGAAGATGTGAATAAAAGATTAGAGCATATGAGATTTAAACTTGATCTTGGAGTTATTTTTGTCGGATATGTTATTTTATTGTTTGGTACTATTTAGCAAGTTAGTTTGGTATTTTAGTTTCTAATAGTATTTAAGCATTCATTATTTATTAAGTTGTTTTAATATTATTATATTGTTTAGACTAAATCATTTTATATTTAATTATTTATTATATATTTGTAGATTATTGCTTTATTTGAGAATGATAAGCATAAAATTAATTTTTTTAAGCGTTTTTAAGGTTTTGACCCGTACCCGTATGGCTAGTGAAAAATGCTTAGAATAAAAATTGATCATGTCATTTCTGACAATTTTGACCATGGCCACGAATGGGAAATTTGGCAAAAATGGAGTTAAATTTGCGACCAGCCTCGACTCTAGATAAGTGTATTCAAAGTCCCATTTAAAAAATAATAGGATTACAACTTCTATATATGGTATATATTAGACTAAGATCAATCTGTTCATTTGGTAATATGGGTTTAGTCGAATGGGATTTCAATGCTTTATTACAGATTTTTGGAGAGTTGGGTTATAAAATTTAAAGTTCAAATAAAATCGGGTCAATTTGCTCCGATCCATTTTGGCCCCTGGCGCATATGGGTTTGGACCCGGGTAGCCCGATTAACCCGATTTGCCCAAAATTTTTATTTAATTTTTTTAAAGCAAGTGAAAAACATAAGTATTGAGATTTTCAAGTTAATTTATAAATTTTGATATTTTGGCTATCTCTTTTGTAGTATAGAGAGTTTTTAAAATAATAATAATTGTAATATATAATTAATATATTAAATTTTTTTGTTTTAACAATTTTATTTTCAATTTCTAAACGTATATTTTTAATATAATTTATATGATAATTTAATAATTAAAAAATATTATATGAAAATTTACTGAATGCATTTGAATTAAATAAATTACTATTTAATATTGAATATATTTTTATTTATCTCATTAATCCTATTTTAAATATTTACAATTTCATTTTTTTATATATCCTTTAAATTTTATTCAATCATATACTTTTGATAAAAATGAAGTTGTAATAGTTTATAAATTAAATTAAGTTAATATGTAAATTATTAGTATATTTTAAATAATTTTGTGCCAAAATAATATATAACAAAATAATGTTATTTTAAAATAATTAACAAAATTATCGATAATTTATTTCTATAATATGATTATATCTTTTAGCAAGATGAATTTTCAAACAAATAGGATATTTCATTATTAAATGATTTGAGATGCATTTTTGGAAAAAATATTTTTTATTCGGCTTGTAAATGAAATTTATATTGTTAACATTATAAATAAATTATTAGATGATAAAAGTCGACCACTATCGGGATAATAAATGCTACAATGTGGAATCGCGTATTTGATAACTGGATAATGAGATCAAGATGAAGATTAGAAGCGTAAGATTTTAATACTTTGAATTATTTTTTTAATATGTTATTTTATTGTTTTGATATTATTTAGTTAGTTAGTTTGATATTTTGATTATAATAGTATTTTAACATTATTTATTTATTTAAGTTTGTTTACAATTATTATATTGTTTAGACTAAATCATTTTATATATATTTATATATTATTTATTTTTATTTGAAGAATGATGAATTTATAAAATTAATTTTTAAATATTTTTAAGGTTTTAGCTCGTTTTTTGGCTCGTAACACTGCGTAGATTTGGGTGACGATAAAAAACTAACTTTAAATAAAATAGACAAGTATTAATCTATGGCATTTAACAGCGATCCAAATAAGTTAACCCAAAATAAATTGTACTGACCCATTTATCCACTCTAGATGTAGACATGTCTGTTCGGAAGTCCATTTCAAAAATAGTAGGCTTACAATTTCTATATATGGTTTGGTGGAAGTACTTCGTCCTTCCCATAGACTAGAAGATCGATGCAGCCATGTCTGTTCCACAGTCCATTTGAAAAATAGTAAAAAGTCAACCCTTTTCATTTTGACCTCGTTAAACCTGCAAAAACAATTTCAGTAGTGGTGCAATGACAGCTTTTCAATGACAAATTAATTATCATATGCTGGAAAGAGTTTCAGAACTTAGCAGCTGATTAAGCCAATTAATTATCATTCTATTCCCTAACTGCAGATAAATTAATGTCTCCTCAAAAGTATTTCTCAAACTTTGTTTCTTCAACTAATCCCCACCATTTTCGTCCTAGACATAGCCATTAATGCACAGTACTTAGAAGCTCGATCGGGTTCAACCTGCAGAAGACTACAGCACAATTCATTGATATATTAAAATGTTTTTAATATATATAGCAATGGATATTATTGGATGTGGATTATGTGTGACATGGGTCCATTCAGTTTTGTTTCTTTGAGCAATATACGCTTCCTTGTTGAGATTCATCTCAAACAATGATAAAATTAGAGACAAAAGCAAGAAGGTCGAGAAGAAAGTCAACACACATACACAATGGGCCTATACTATCTTTAAATAGGATAAACTTAGGTATAACGAAATTATAAAAATATCCTTATACCAGCTACGAGGACATTTGCCCTTTCCCCTTCATAAACATGCTTCCCTCATATATGAGACATACTGGAACAGCCCTCAAGATGAGATTTGGATAGTGTGAAGTTCAAAACCTCCCTATATGAATCTTCATCTTTCATGGTGTGGGATATTACGAAATTGACCGTTTATTGAGATACGCCAAGAGCGTCGATAAGCGTTGTTAAGATATGAGTGCTTGAGGCCAGAGTGATTCTTGTGCACGCGAGAATGAAATGAGTCGATTTCACATCAGTGAGCGGACAACCATTGGAGAAGTCAAGGGTGAGTTTCATTCATATAAAAGCGTTCTAAAATTTTTTCTTAGTATAGGTGATTGGTGAACCAAAATGTCTGATAAGGGGAAATCTCTATTTGTAACCCAAATTTTGTTTTTCAGAGATCTTTCATCTCGAATTCCCTTTTTCAGTAATTTTCCTTTCTTGTGAGCTCTTCGAGAGTCCCAATAAGGTTTAGATCATCAACATATACGGCAATAATTGCAAATCTAGTTTTTTATTTCTTAATAAAAATGCATGGGCATATAGGGTTGTTAGCATACCCTTCTTTTAATAAATACTCGTTAAGGTGATTGTACTACATGCGTCCGGATTGCTTTAATCCATACAGAGATATTTGTAATTTGATTGAGCACATACTACGGGGTTTTGCATTTACCACTTTAGGTAATGTGAATCCTTCAAGGATTGTTATATATATGTCATTATCTATGGATCCATATAGATACGCTGTGATGACATCCATGAGACGCATATCCAGTCATTTAGAAACCGTCGAGCTTATTAAAAAACGGAAAGTAATTGCATCCTTCAGAGGTGAATATGTTTCCTCATAGTCAATACTAGGCCTCTATGAGAACCCTTGTGCTACTAATCACGCTTTATATCTCATGATCTCGTTATTCTCATTGCGCTTTCGTACAAATATCCATTTGTACCCAACATGCTTTATACCTTTAAGTGTTTGGACTATAGGTCCAAAAACTTCTCGTTTCATTAACGAGTTTAATTTTGCCTGCATAGCTTCTTTCCATTTTGGCCAATCATTTATATTTTGACATTCTTCCATATTTTGTGGTTCAGGATTTTCATCATTTCTTATGATGTTTAAGGCTACTTGGAAAGCAAAAATATTGTTCATCATAATATTATTTCGATCACCGTTATCTCGCTTTTTGTGCGCATAACTTGTGAGATTTCACTATTTTTAGATGCCTATGCCTCTTGAGGTTACTTCTTTGTTGTAGTACTCTTCATGTCCCTTAGTTCGACATATGCCTTTGCATAAGCATTATATATTTCATATTAACATTGTGTCTTTGTGTTCTCCTCTTTCGAGGAGTTGTATCTTTTGAGCCAAAAGATCTCCCACGCTTTAGGCGTTTTTGAGATTCATTTGTTAGTTGTCCTTTAGGGACATCAATCTGTGCTTGAGAATTTGCAATCGGGACATGTGACTTTGTCACTTTATTTGTATCAGTGAATGCATCCGGTAATTGATTTTCAAGATTTTGCAAATGAATGATCCTTTGAACTTCCATTTCACTTTGATTTGTACGTGGATTAAAATGAGAAATTACAGATGCATTCCAAGTGATTTCTCAAGAGTAGAACCTGCAGGCAGAGCTTTTCTCCCTAATGGTGGGAATAAATTTTCATTAAAATAACAGTCAGCAAAACGTGCTGTAAAAACATCTCATGTTGAGGGCTCAAGGTATCTTATGATGGAAGGGGGAATGTATCTGGCATAAATCCCAAGTCTTCTTTGTGTGGACCCATTTTAGTCTGAATGTGTTGGTGCGATTGGTACATAATATCGCCTGACCAATATTCTTATATGAGATATATTTGGTGACTTCAGAGTACAAATTTGGAAGGGAATTATTCATGACGGGCGGTAGGCCAAAATGAACTAAGTTTAACGGCATATATAATAGCATGTCCCCATCTTTGAAGTGGGTAATTTGGTTTCATTCATCGGTGGTGCGAAGGTATGCGAAGGCGCTTGATAAGGGACTCTACTAAACCATTTTGGGTATGAGTGAGCAACATGATGCTCAATGTTTTATCCGTTGACATGCGATAATCGGTGAAAGTTTGGGAGGGTAAACTCACCCGGCATTATCAGTCTAATACTTTTAATTTGATGTCGGAAATTGTGCTCGAAATTTTATTATTTATGCTTATGAGGAGTCTAGATAAAGGCAATACGGGTTGCAAGGGAGACACAAACATGAGACCATCTCGTGAAGCATCTATTAGGACCATGAAGTACCGAAAAGGCTCACATGGTGGATGAATGGATAATCCCCATGCCTCTTTTTAAAAATGATGGGAGCTCAAACTTGACTTTGGTGGTATGAGATGGTTTTGTATCGATTTGCGCGTGAGCCACGCAACACATGGGTATTCATGGGACGAGGGATATTTTGGTTTTTTAATTCGTACCCTTGTGAATTTACTACATGATCTTCACCTCTCATCATTGAGGAGTCCACGGGTGACTGGCGTCGTCTTAAAGAATAAAGTCTTTGGGTCCTTGAGCTTACGGTTTACGATGACGTGTATTTCGGTAGGCTTTATGGTTGTGTCTGACCTAGTGGAGAAAGCTAAGAGTGTGTCTCAACTTGTCAAGTTTCTTGCTATAAACAATAGAGGTGATATAAAGACACTCTTTATTATGCATCATTCATGGTTTGATATGATATTCATTTAGAATATCTTTAAAAACTAAGCGAGAATGCTTTATTAGTTCTTCAGAGTATAATGTCGTTGATGTGGAATGCAGTCCCTTTTGGTAGCATTATGTGAAACTTACGAAGCCTTCAATTAGAGTTGCTAGTGCAAGATATGGTACTCACGTGTCGGCAATCGAAGTTCGGCAAAAAATATCTTTTATCTGAAAAATAGTATGCGTGATTGCCTGATCAGTGAGACATCTTGTCGCCCATCATCATCTCTATTTGTCTCTCGAGGAAGCATCCGTGTTGATAACGTTTTGAAAATGTTGTTGAATGATTATCTAAAGGAGATAGTCCCTCTTATGTACGAGAAAATAAGATAATTTCCCGAGAGATGGAAATAGTGTCAGAGAGAACAAGGAAACAAGATGGGGAGAAAGATTGCTTTGTTTTCTTTTAAATCATACGTAGAGATTGGGAAGGCTGTTATAGGCACCCCTCGAGATGACGCCCGATATCGCCATTAATGTATGAATTAATGAGGGTATTAATTACAGTATTAATGATGATTTATGTATACAGAATTTCAGATGAATCCATTCATTGTAAAACATTGAATCCGGAACGGCTTTATTGTGTCGTGATGAATCCGGGGTGGCTTAATTCATTTCAAAAACCTTTCGTTTATAACATGTTAATTATAATATATAATTAAGATATTAAATTTTGTTGTTATAACTATTTTATTTTCAATTTCTAATGTATATTTTAAATATAATTTATATGATAATTTAATATTTAAAAAATATTATATAAAATTTTATTGAATTCATTTGAATTAAATAAATTACTGTTTTAATATTGAATATATTTTTATTTATCTCATTAATCTTATTTTAAATATATACAATTTTATTTTTTTATTTATCCTTTAAATTTTATTCAATCATATATGTTTTTTTATTAAAAATGAAGTTGTACTAGTTTATAAATTAAATTTAATTTAATAACTAAATTATTAGTATATTTTAAATAATTTTATTACTTAAACTAGTGTTAATAACAAAATAATGTTATTTTAAAATAATTAACAAAAATTATACATTAATTTCTTTCCTAATATGATTATATCTTTTAGCAAGATGAATTTTCAAACAAATATGATATTTCATTATTAAACGGTTGAGATGCATTTTTGGAAAAAATATTTTTATTAAACGAAATGAAATTTACTCATTGTAGTGCATTCTAAATTAATTAATAGATGATATGGCTTCAGCTGCAATCGAGGATGTACATCTTTCTAATGTGGAATCATATGTTATCATTGGATATAATGAGGATGCGAATAAAGATTAGAGGCATATGAAATTTCATTTGATACTTTGGAGTTATTTTTTTCAGATATGTTATTTTATTGTTTTGGTACTATTTAGCAATTTAATTTGATATTTTGGTTATAATAGTGTTTTAGCATTAACTATTTATTAAAGTTGTTTACTATTATTATATTGTTTAAACTAAATCATTTTATATATTAATTATCATTATATATATGTATATTATTTATTTTTATTTGAAGAATGATAAATTTGTAAAATTAATTTTTTTAGCATCTTTTAAGGTTTTGACCCATACCCCATATGGGCTAGTGTTTTGACCCATAGCCCGAATGAGTTAGCCCAAAATGGGTTGGGCTTACCCATTTATCAGTTCTACATGCTTATGTTCCAAAGTCCATTTAAAAAATAATAGGATTACAAATTCTATATATATATATATATTAGACTAAAAGATCGATGCAATTAAAGCTGGTAATATGGGTTAAGCCAAATGGACTAGTCCACTTTATCCTGAATTTTTGAAGAGTTGGGTTGTAAAATTAAAAGTTCAAATAAAATCGGAATTCGATTTGCTCCGATGCATTTGGCGCAGCGTATGGAGTTGGCCGATAACCCGATTAACCCGATTTGCCCAAAATTTTTAGTAACTAGCTTAGTAATTGAGATTTTCAATAATTCATCTATAAAATTTGATATTTTGGCTATCTTTTGTAGCATATGGGTTTAAAACATAATAGTGCCTGTAATATATAATTAATATATTAATTTTTTTGCTTTAACTATTTTATTTTCAATTTCTAAATATATATTTTAATGTAATTTATATGATAATAATTTAATATTTAAAAATATTGTATGAAAATTTACTAAATGCGTTTAAATTAAATAAATTACTATTAAATATTGAATATATTTTATTTATCATTAATCATATTTTAAATATTTACAATTTCATTTTTTATTTATCCTTTAAATTTTATTCAATCATATATGTTTTTTGATAAAAATGAAGTTGTAATAACGTTTATAAATTAATTTAAATTTAATAACAATTTATTAGTATATTTTAAATGTTTATTACTTAAACTAGTGTTAATAACAAAATAATGTTATTTCAAAAATAATTAACAAAAAAATTGCTTTAATTTTTTTACATGTGATTATATCTTTTAAGAGATGAATTTTTTTGAAGCAAAGATGATATTTTATTATTAAAAGCGGTTGATATGCATTTTTCGAAAAAATATTTTTTATTAAGCATAAATGAAATTTATATTGTGCCATTATAAATTAATTAATAGATGATGATAAGTCAGCAGCTGTCGAGAATGTCACGTATTTTCTAGCATTAGGAATCACGTGTTGATATGAATATAATGAGGATGAGGATGAAAATTATAAGCATATGAAATTTTATTTAATACTTTGGAGTTATTTTTTTTTCAATATGTTATTTTATTGTTTTGATATTATTTAGCTAGTTAGTTTGATATTTTGATTATAATAGTATTTTAGCATTATTTATTTATTTAAGTTTGTTTACAATTATTATATTGTTTAGACTAAATCATTTTATATATATTTATATATTATTTATTTTTATTTGAAGAATGATGAATTTATAAAATTAATTTTTTTAAAATATTTTTTAAGGTTTTAACTCGTTTTAGCTCGTAACCTGCATGAACTAGATTGGACTGATAAAAAACTAACCTAAATAAAAATAGGTCATATTAATCTAACCCATTTTAACCCACAATCCAAATAAGTTAACCCAAAATAAATTGTACTGACCCATTTATCCACTCTAGATGTAGACATGTCTGTTCGGAAGTCCCACACGCCATTTCAAATAGTGACACAATTTCTATATATGGTTTGGTGGAAGTACTTCGTCCTTCCCATAGACTAAAAGATCGATGCAGCCATGTCTGTTCCAAAGTCCATTTGAAAAATAGTAAAAAGTCAAACCCTTTTCATTTTGACCTTGTCAAACCTGCAAAAACAATTTCAGTAGTGGTGCAATGACAGCTTTTCAATGACAAATTAATTATCATATGCTGGAAAGAGTTTCAGAACTTAGCAGCAGATTAAGCCAATTAATTATCATTCTATTCCCCTAACTGCAGATAAATTAATGTCTCCTCAAAAGTATTTCTCAAACTTTGTTTCTTCAACTAATCCCCACCATTTTCGTCCTGCACAGTACTTGAAGCTCGATCGGGTTCAACCTGCAGAAGACTGCAGCGCAATTCATTGATATATTAAAAAGTTTTTAATAGATATAGCAATGGATATTATTGGATGTAGGATTATAGTATGCCTTTTTATGGGTCCATTCCAGTTTTGTTTCTTTGAGCAATATACGCCCTTGTTGAGATTCATACGTCAAACAATGATAAAATTAGAGACAAAAGCAAGAAGGTCGAAGAAAAGTCGAAAGCCAGCATCTGATAGTACTGCTTTGTAGTCTGAAATTACCAGATCGGAGTGGATCGTCGAGGGCGTTCGCGCGATCACCCGTTCGGTTTGCGGCTGAAAACAAGCAGAAGATAGCGGAGTTGTTAAGTCGACTCACGCTGATAATAAGTTGGCTTTTTTTCGGAAAGTGAGCACGTTAGAGCAGTAGTTATCTCACTCGAGAATGTCATACGCCTCAGATTGTGATTCTTTTCTCTTTATGGAGGAGGGAGAAAAGGGGATCACTCATGGAGAGTGGGCCGATTTCTCCATAAAGGTAGGGAAGGTGGGCTACCGTTTCGGAAGGATGACTTATTCTTCTTTTATGTAAGCTTTCGAATGAAATTCTTTGTTAGGAAGCAGCCATGTCATTGGAGGCGAGGTGGTGATTCTTGGGAGAACATATACTTATGCTCATTGGAGGCGGAGTTGGTAGTTTCGTTTGGTAGAGTCGCTGATCGGGAAAGGAAGCATCCGGGTGAAGAGGCATCCGGGCACTAGGGCTCAAATGGAAAGGAGGCGTCCGGGGTGAGAGGAGCTCGGGCACCCGGGCGGAGAGTTGCCCGGGCGTTCCTAGGCCTATTCAGCATCCGATCGTACGGTTTTATGAATCTGAGATCTGTAACACCCCAAAGCTGCTAGGGTACTAAAGTAAAATTTTATGTATTCAGGGTATAATTGGGCTGACTTAGGTATTTTCTGGAAATTATGAAATGGGACCTAAGGGTTATTTGCAAATAAGTTTAGATGTCTGAGAAGTAAATTTGGAGAAAGCCAATAAGCAGGGGAAAATAATAGGAGACTTAAATGAGAATAATAGAAATGAGGCTAAATCGAAAAAAAAAAAAAAATGAAGGAAAGGACATGTGGTAGCTGTAGGAAAGAGGGAGGAAGCTTGCCGGCCCACTTTAAATACGATTAAGTGAACCATAAGAGAAAATGAGAGCAGAGGAGAAAAGGGAGAGTTAGAGAGAGAACAAAGTGCCTGCAGATATTTCAAACAATCGAATATAGGTCTCCGTAGCAGAGGGAAAGTCCTTCCACGTGACAATAGCTGCAAGTAGAGACCGGAATCGGGGACTTTCAACAAACTCCATGAGGTAGGTCTTCTCCTACTTGGTGATAACTCTACCCCAAGGATTGTTGGGTGGTTATCGGCGCTTAGGGGAATGTATGGTTGCATTTTAAGCAGTGGGAAGGCTGCGTTGTGGCGTGAGTGCGTGACTAATAGCCGAACCTTAGAGCCCCTGATTTTTGGAGTACAGTGAAGGGAATTTTTGTGGTGTGTCGGCTTCATAGTGTAGCCCACGTCAATTAACTTGATGTTAGGATTTTGAATTTCTCAATTTGGACCTCTGTAGACTAAGTTATAGTCCGCTTTTCTGCGAGGTCGTGCATTAAGATTTGGTGGTCAGTTACGCCAATTCGGTCTTCAGGCGGACCTTGGGATATGGGTTTTTGGGTTGGAATTAAAGAAGAATTTGGCAGCTAAGTCGCTTCTGTGAAATTGTAGCCACATCGATGAACTTGATGTTAGGCTTTTTAATTTCTCAGTCGGACCTCTGTAGACCAAGTTATGGTCTTTTACTGCGAGCAGTCAAATGGGTGAGAAATTAGGTGGCTTGATGGTGCCGTCGAAGCCAGGAGTCGTCAAGCGGTGAAATTCGTCAGCTTGATGGTCGTCCAAGCGGTGGTCGTGAGCGGTGATGCGTCGAGCCGTGGTCGTCAAGCGTTAATTCGTCGGTTGGGATTCGACTCGTCAAAGTTGACTACGCATGAGCTCAGCCGGAAGGTCATATATCAACCCCGTTTGAACTCCGATTTGGGTGTTCTTGGACTACATGGAAAGCCCGTAGGTCAAGAATACGATGATATTCTAGGGAGGATGTTACAGATGTCAGATCAAAGATGTTTGAATGAGCTCGTGACTGTGCAGGCTACGTCGATCGGTCGGTACCGTGAAGTTATTTAGCGTGGCCTCCCGGCAGATGTCGTATCATCGCCGTTTGGAACTCCGATTTGGTGTTCTTGGACTCTATGGAAAGCCCATGGAGTCAAGAATACATTCATATGCCTGAGGATGTTAGATGTCAGACCGAGGTGTTTTACTGAGCTCGTCACTTCAGTGCAGCTCGTCAGTTCAGGTCAGCTCGTCAAAGTTGACTACGCGCGACCTCCTGAGCCCCGGTGATCGTATCTCCTTCCGTTTGAACTCGATTTGGGTGTTCTTTGGGCTACATGGAGAGCCCATTGGAGTCAGAATACATTCATATAACTGAGGAGGATGAAGATGTTTTAACCGAGGTGATAGATCGAGCTCGTCCAGGTCGTCCAGCTCGTCCATTAGATTTATTTATGTATGACTTGGCTGGAAGAGTCATGCTTTCCTTAGATCGGCTCAGATTCGGGTGTTCTTTGACTCTATCAAAATCCCATTGAGTCAAGAATCCGCATCTATATATATTGTTAAAATTGGAACTCATATTAAGTTCCGAAAATCCATCCTAACCAAAACTGCACTAGTACACACGAATAATATTGTTCTTTAATGGTTTGAATAGGGACTAACGAGGAGGAAAAGCGCGTAGTTGAGATTCGAGGATTGGAATCAAAGTGAAAAGATTGTTGGGTTTGTTCTACTTATATATTCCTCACGTTTCAAAATTTGAAATGTTTGTTCTACTTACTCCTTATTCACTCGTTCAAAATTTGGGGAAATGTTTGTTCTCTCTATTCCTCGTTTCAGGATTTTTGCATGTTTGTTCTAAGCATATTGAATTGATTTAATTGATTTGAGAAAAGTGATTGTGAAATGTTTGCATATAAAAAAAAATTGCATGATTATTGATAAATTTGTTTATACAAGCGTACATATTGTACTTATATTTTGTATACAAAGGATTTGAATGCCTTGTAGAATGTTAATATTGTTGCGTAAAGATGGATTGGTATACAGTGGATCAAATCGCGATCTTGGACTGTTGATGTGTCACTTGTTCGGCCGGCCAGTAAGGACGTATCGGTAGTGTTCACTATTTGATTGTTTATAACCGGTCGGCGGCCAGCTGGGTTCAAATGCTTGTGTTATAAAACCATGTGATACCGGCTGCGGCCAGCGGGACCGTCTTGCCGTGACTCGATATCTATATCGAAGAGCCTTAGGTTAAGTCGTTAGAAGCATGCTTGAATTGATTGGCGTCGCCCAGATTGATTTTGAACTGAATTGAAGTGCGAAGCGGGCGAATTTGTGAGCATATTTGAATTGATTTGAGATTGTGAAATATTGATTATGAAAATGTATTTATGGGATGATCAATGAACTATAACTTATTGTATATATATATATAAAAAGGTATATGTATTGTATTTATATTGATCATCCAAAAGATTGAAAGTTAAATTATTAAATTGCATGATTTAATTTAAGCGAAAGCAGGAATGGTTGTATAGAACCACTAAATGAAATGGCAGCGTATTGTTTACGATGTGCGTGGTGCAGAGTGATGATGTGATCGATAGCGGACCCGAGATCGAGGAGCGTCGAGTCATAAAGAAAGAAATCTCGGAGTATGCTCCGACATGTGCACTCATTTCATGTGTTCTTTTTTGATATGGATATTTTGTATAAACAATTTGAATACTGAACATCTATTTTGTAAATCATTTTGAAAAGGCTTGGATTCATTTGTAAATGGATTTTGTTAAATGTAAATGTTTATGGGCTTGCCCGAATTTGTATCAGCTTCCGCAGATATGATTTTGAGTGATTGAGTGATTTTAGTGGCATCGGACTGGTGGGTTCGGATCATGGCTTGGTCGGGTCGGGTAAGGAAGCCCTGAGTCTATCGGGGCCAGCAAATTTGGGTTAGTTGGAGCAGGGGCAGGCTCGGGCCCATAGTGCCCATAATGCCCCACTGCCGGGAGAGTGATCGTCCGTCGGCAGGAACAAGCTTGGTGTCATATCGTGGGGAATAGTAGACCATCAATGTTGTTGAATTTCAATGTGAATTTTGTAACTTTTTGAAGCGCATTAGATGTTATCGCGTTTGCTTGAGATTAATCTTACCCGAGACTAGAGCTATAAAATTTGGGAGTGACGAGGTTCGTTGTCCTACTGGTTATCCATGTTCCTTCATCAGAGAAGGATAAATGAATGTTGTTGAGACTCGGAATTGGGGGATTGCGGGATGAAGGATGATTGTGATTGATTATTTGAGTGCGCTTTCCAAGCATGGATCGGGCCAGAGACTGCATGGTTTGAGAGGAGTCGGGTGATGCAGGTGTGTGGTCTTTGGGGTGGTTCCTAGGCTTTGGGTGGTCGAAGACACCACGGCTGTCCGAATCGGGGATCTCCCGAGCTTCCACTTCTTTCGGTATTTCCATCTTTTTCCTCCTTCTTAGCCTCTCTGACCCGACTTCTTTCTTGGATTCGGCGTTGGATGCTTTGCACATTTTTCTTTTGTATTTCGGATTGTCTTGTAAGTTCGAATGTTAGTTGGACGTATTGTAATATGATTGCTTAGTAACAAGCATTGCTATGTAATGCTGAACACCTTTTTGGTGTAATTAATAAAATCGCGAGTTCCTTGAGGCGACAGTGTGCTTTATTGCAGTGCATTGTATGACGTATTTAGACGTGCGCTGGTGGGGCCCGGCAATATTATATAACTTGTTTGGCGGGGTGGCGGGTTAACTTTATCGCCCAGTGAAGGGCTATTTTGGACTTGGCCCACCGTCTTGTATAGCCTTGAAGCGTCGCAATGGTTGAAATCCCCGAACAGACGATTAGTCATCGGTGCATTAAATGCATTTGCCATGAGGGCCACTGGCGTCGGTATATAGATAGGCATCATTAAGTCGTATTCTTTTCCCTTTCTTGTTATTTTGGGTTTATCTGCTTTCCTCTCTGCAACCATCTGCTGTGAATGGGCTAGTTTAACCTTACGTCGTTCGCGGTATTGGCCTGCTTCCATGCCTCCATTCGCGAGGTAACCATCATCGCCCTTGTGTGTTGGACGTGATGAGTGGCGGTTTAAATTTGTGGAAGTGCGGAAGGGAGGAGGTGTGGTTTAAAACTTATTCGGCCCGGGCGGTCCTTGCCCGAGCTTGGGGTATGCCTTTGTACCAATTGGGTATATGGCTAGAGTCTAATATTCGTTTTCTCTTCTCCTTTTGATCTGCTTGTAGAATGGCGAGGGGTTAGAAGAAGCTTCCCACAGTGGTCGCGGGAAGGGGCGTGCCGAGCGACTCATACGTAGCGGCATCATTTAGGTCACGACCGATGGAGGAGTTAATGAAAACTATGCTGCGAGGTGCCGGATAACATTGACCTTCAGTTGATGGAAAGGACAGATGAGTCTACCTTGGGTGGAGAACATAACGGTGTGTTCTTTACCTCAAGAGCACCTCGCCGTAGAATTTGCTCTTCCGTGCCAACCACTAGTCAGCAATTTTACATTTTGCCGGGCGCTGAAACACTTATTCCACCCAGCGTCATTCGTATTTTGATCGAGTGTTGCGTGTTGAACCACTTATACCAACTCGATCTCTCATTGGTCAAGCTTTGTATAATTTATTTTCTGAGAATAGGGTAAGGCGGCCGGATGTCTATGTCGGTTGAACCCAGGCTTGAGGTTGTGCGAGGACTCCCACGACTCACCCGATGTGCACCTTGGTGCCCGGATGCTTCCTTTCCCAATCAGCGACTCTACCAAGCGAAACTGCCAACCGGCTCTCCATGATATAAGTATATGTTCTCCTAAGAATCAGTCATCCCGCCTCTAGCGAAATAGGAAGGCGTTTCCAACAGCAGCTCGTTCGGGAAAGCGGTTACATAAAAAGAAGAGCATTAATCTTTACGAAGGCCGCGCTTCCACCTTTATGGGAAGAAATCGTATCTCATGAAAGGTGGATCCCGTACTATAAAACAATAAAGAAAAGAATCATCAGATGGTACGACATTCTCGAGTGAGATCTTCTCGATTTTATGACGATCTTCAGAAAAAGCTAACTTTGTGTAGGGACAGCTGAAACACTCCAGTCGTCTTCTTGTTTGTTTGCATGTTGTAGCCGGTAGGCGGTGGCCCGGTGAATGCCCGACGATCCGCGGCTCGAGAATTCCCGTAGACGGCGCCCGGTGTAGTCTTTGGAATTCTCACGGTCAGTCTTGAGGCGATCCGCGTCGCCGGCTCAGCCTAACTGCTGAACAAACAAGAACGACGGAGGTGTTCAGGTAAATTACTCGTGCGAGATTAGCTTTTTTTTGGAGATTGGCGACTATGGTATCTCGCTTCCGAAACTGCTCGCCTCGCTGCGGTGTATTCTTTTATCTTTTATGGAGGAAAAAAGGATCTCCACATGGAGAGTATTTATTTCTATAAAGGAATGGGGAAGGTGGCTCATTTGATAATGACTTGTTCTTCTTTTTGCTCTTAGCTACTGTTGAAACTATCTTCTTAGGCTGCCTTCCTGTCAGGATTGGAGGCGGGTGCCCATGCTGCTATCATGGAGGCCGGTGTGATTTGTTTATTAGAATCGCGATGAGAAAGAGCATCCGAGTGAGAAGAGACATCCCGGGCACCAGGAAAAAAATTTCGGAAAGGAGAGGCATCCTCAGGGGTGAGGAGGAGCTAGAGCACAGGAGAAGGATTAATCAGAGCGTTCTGAGCCTATTTCTTTGTCTGGGCCGGGCGGCTTTAGGGCTGGTCATCGGGGCCCAGCGGGTTGTCTTAGGTTGGCTAGGGAATAGGAGCCGGGTTTTTGCACATATACTATCTTTAAATAGGATAAACTTAGGTATAACAAAATTATAAAAATACCCTTATACCCTCTATGAGGACATTTGCCCTTTTCCCTTCATAAACATGCTTCCTCAAATATGAGACATACTGCAACAGCCCTCAACAAGAGATTTGGATAGTGTGAAGTTCAAAACCTCCCTATATGAATCTTCATCGGATACTACGAACTGGATCCCAACTGTGATCCAGTTGAATAAGAAATGCAAGGTTTGTGGAGATGGACATGGGAAGCTTCAAATTATTTGATGAAGACTACTTCATTGTGGTAGCTAAAAGGAGAGAGGCCTTTTTCAATATGATCATGCAGCTCTTCTTGATGATGCTGAGACTAGAAGATTTGTGAAACTTCCATCCTTTTTCCATGGAAATTAAGTCTTTTGGGAGAGATTTTGGAGCTTCCATTGTCATGAAAGTGGGCCAAGTTGGACTACTGCTCGTTGAGAATGCATGTCAACTAATTAACAGGGTTCTTTTCTTCTCTCCCAAGATATTATGGGCAAGTGGAGGTGGAGTTTCAGGAAACTGAAAAAGACTTTTGATTGATACCTTATTTCTGGAGTGTTGTCCAGCTTATAATGTGATGTACTCTGTACTTTTTTCTCAATCAATAAGATTTGTGGTGATGTTTCCATTTTTTTCTTCCTTTCTGCTATTATAAGATTATTCTTTGAGAATTGTCCTTGAAGCCAACTAGAGCCCAACCCAATGAATAGTTAGTCTTCTAACCTAGGAGCTAGGATGAATTAAATCGATTTTCTAGTTGTTTACAAGGTTGAAATAGCACTATTCACAAAATATCAACACTTAAATTTCATGGATTTGTCTAAAATATCTTTATTAATTCATAAAAGTGCTTGGAATATTGGAATTTTTTAAAATTTCTCCTTCTTTGTTTTCTCAAACGATAGTTAATGGCTATATAAACCTCACCCAATATAATAAATTTTGTTAATATTTAAAAAAAAAATCCATCCATCTTGTTTATAGCAAAAGTGTGCTTTCACATTGTAATTCAAAATAGTTATAAATTGAAAATATTTGAAAAGTAAATCAAAATGATTTTATATGTTACAAGTAGGGGTGGCGATTAGGTAATGAGAGGATCGTGTTGGGTATTAGGTGTCGATGCGGATTGTGGTGCGTTCGCCAGCTCGGACCGGAACCACGAATAATAAGCGTGTCAGCGTTATTGCTTCAAGCCTGTTTATTTGTGTCGTATAGGAGGTCAACACAAATATGAGCATTTAATTTGATTATTTAAAATAATAAGAATTATAATTAATCATCCAGTATTTTAACGCGAAATAAACATTAAATTTAACGTAATGAAGTAATTTTGTATTGTTTAAAATAATATAATTAATATATTGCTCTGTGAATAATTAACTATTAAATAGGTTAATTGGTTAATATAATAATTAAGCGGTCGGTCGAGATCGAATTTGTGTTAGGAAGGCTGGGTTAACGCGAATATATTTTTGTTGTTAACGAGTTATCTGAGTTAACAGCGAATATGGCCGAAAAATGATTATAATAGCTTGAAGCCGTAAAAGCGTATTGGGTTCATGTCGTATCAATTTTGGTCTATTCTAAGTTAAAAATAGCATATGAAGTATTCAAAAACATAATCCTCTTTTGTTATCATCCAAATAGGGACGAAGTAGGTATACGTGTCTACTGAAATTTAAAATATAAAAAAAAATCTTTCTATAAAGGGTGATTTAAACTAGTCCAGTATTTTGCCCCCACTAAAACATGTAAGTATTTAATCATTGAGTCGTAATTGTTTGTATTACTTTTCAGTTTACCCCTTGAATTTGAATCTTGACTCCACCCTTCATCTAAACTAAAATAGTCTTACTGATGCTTGTTAACCTTGATTGAGAGATTTCTCTCTCAACTGCAAAAATCAAACTAATATTTTATATTTAGCTTTGAGAAAACCAATTTACCATCCTAATTAATTAAGATGTATCAAATCATTTAAAAATACCCTGTTATGGATCAAGTGAATGTATTATTAGTATCAAGACATTGTGACCTTCAAAAAAATATTTTACTACATTTATTTTCAAAGAAAACAAATATTATTTCGTACTATAGGAAGAAAACAAGATCAAATTTAAACATGAGAGAATAAGTATTAATAGATGTGATGCATCTATAATTCATCACAAGACAAAAATCACATGGGATAATTTGAATACATGGCGGCTAGGAAGATCAAAAAAACAACTGGACCTTAATTTAAGGATAATATTGATGCCTTTACTAGTAACCCTAAGCATGAGACATTAGTGTCCCCATGAATGCAGGCTTATAAATGAATTTTCTAATACAAGTTGTACAACCCAACCAATAGCTAGAAACTGCCAGTGCATGTTGCCATGACTAGTTGGTAGACACAACCAAATTTCTGAACCACTCTTTATTTATTTGAAAAAAAAAAAAAGAAAAAAAAAAAAAAACAAAGAAGGCCAAGTATCTTTGGTGATACAAGACTTTGATTCTAATCAAGTAATAGCTGACAAATGACAGGCTTTTTGCTTTTATTTTTATTAATAAATTAAATTACTCTTCCTTCTCTCATGCATTTCGCTTTAATTTATTTCCCATGCATATCCAAGTTCCCATTTAATGTTCAAAATATATATATGAATTTTTGCTTTGAATATGGAATAAGTGCTCATATTTTTCTACAATAATACATGTAACATAGATCAAATTCGTGCACAAACGTCAAGATTCAAAGGAATAAATCAAAACTTAAAAAGAAAAAAATCGATCTAATAATATAAGTTGAAGTTTAGAATTCTTGTTTTCCCCTTTTACTAATCATTTTCAATTTGAAACCTTAATATCATTTCATTAAACATCGAATATTTCTTGAAACGAGTTAAAAACTATTAATAGTAAATAATAAGTTTTAAAAAAAGTGGTTCTAGGTTGTAAACCTTTAGTAAAACATTAAAATGAGATTATTTAATGATCGATAACGATTTAGTATTCATGAGATTAGTAAAGATTTATTTAAGTTAAGCTTTGGGTGCTTACATAAAATTGAGTAGCGATACGGCTATGGCCAGTAGAGCAATGTAATTATAAATAAAATGTTTTTATGGTTATGAATCCGACCCATCAACAACCAACTTTTCACGCCCTTCTTTCCTCTCTCTTTGTTAAGAAATAAAATTGATTGGAAGTTCCAATTTTTGTGATCAAATCAGGCACACATGTTCCATATGGATTGGTAAATGGAAAATATAAGGGACAGAGCCTCAAAGTAGGTACCCAATTATTGAAAATCAACGTGGACAGTTCAGCATAAATTATGTTTATACAGTTGCTGGAGCAGGTGAACCGACAGTATATTTTGATTAATTATCCATTCATTTTTCATATCATATAATTTATGTCACTATCATAAGATAAAAAACCCACCAAAGCGAGCCTTTTTTTTTTCTCGAATGACCATGCAAAAATGTGTCATGAATGCTGAGAAATTACTCATATGTCAGCATTTCAAATACGCGAATCTCAGTCCACTTGCCCCTATATGACACACCCTAACTAATCCTATGTTTAATACCATAAAATAGTATAAAGTATCACATGATAGTTACCTAACGTCCAAGTATCTTTAATCTTCTCACTCAATTCATGTGATTTAGAGCCTATAAATCTTGTTATACAACTGATAATTTCAGACAGAAGAAACTTAAACATGAAGGGGGTTGTCCTTTTTGGTATTGTGATCTTGGGTTTTGCTGGGTTTTTGGGGTCAGCTCAAGCTGATTTGAAGCTGGGGTTTTATGGTCAGAGCTGCCCTAAAGCTGAGAAAATTGTGTTTGACTATGTCAAGGAGCATATCCCGAATGCCCCATCTTTGGCAGCAGCCTTGATCAGAATGCACTTCCATGATTGCTTTGTGAGGGTAAAGAAATCAAACCCTATATTTTTCTCTTTATTCATGATATCATCATTTAATGGTTTTTTATGATTGAGATGGGATCTATGATTTTGTGTTGTTTTTCATCAGGGTTGTGATGCATCAGTTCTGCTAAACTCCACCTCAAGCAACCAAGCTGAGAAGGATGCTCCCCCAAATCTAACCCTCAGAGGGTTTGACTTCGTTGATAGAGTGAAGAGTGTGGTCGAAGCTGAGTGCCCCGGCATTGTCTCCTGCGCAGACATTCTTACTTTAGTGGCAAGAGACTCCATTGTCGTCTATGCGTTATTAACTAATTTAAATTTGAATCATTCCTACTTCCTCGTTTGTATATGAAAGTCCGTAAAAAGGACTGTTTGCATTTCGACCATCTGTAAGTTATCTATTCAAAATTTCTAAATTTAAGTATTTGTTCTTCATTTGCATATGAAAGTCCTTTAAAAGGACGATTTGCATTGATTCTTTTTGCATTTTTTACTCATTTTTAGGAAACTTGATTGTTTAACACTGTGAAATGTTTCTGTTTAACAGGGTGGTCCATTCTGGAACGTTCCAACCGGTAGAAGGGATGGACTGATCTCAAACGCATCAGAAGCTATAGCAAACATCCCACGGCCGACTAACAACTTCACTACCCTCCAGACCTTATTTGCCAACAAGGGTCTTGATTTGGTCGATCTAGTTCTGCTATCCGGTGAGCTAAATAAAACAACATTGTTAAATCATCATATATAATGTTCAATGTTCAATGTTCAATGTTCAATGTTTATGCCACTCCATATTCTTTCTCAGGAGCTCACACCATCGGAGTTTCTCACTGTTCATCGTTCTCCAACCGGCTATACAACTTCACCGGCGTCGGGGACGCGGACCCGTCTTTGGACAGCGAGTATGCGGCCAATCTCCGGGCAAGAAAGTGTACAACACCTAATGATACTACCACATTAGTTGAGATGGATCCGGGAAGTTTCCGGACGTTTGATCTGAGCTACTACACTCTTCTGCTCAAGCGACGGGGGCTTTTCGAATCTGACGCAGCTCTGACTACCAATTCTGGGACAAAGGCTTTTATCACTCAGCTGGTTCAAGGACCTTTGTCTGCTTTCTTTGCTGAGTTTGCGAAATCTATGGAAAAGATGGGTCGGATCGAGGTCTTGACCGGAACAGAAGGAGAGGTCAGGAAGCAGTGTCCATTCAGAAATTAGTGGCTCAGAGGGAGTGTGTGTGAATTTGTTGGAGGATTGAGTGAATTAATTAATGATTTTGTTTTGTGTTGGGTCTTGGGTCTTGGGTCTTGGGTCTTGGGTCTTGGGTATATGGGGTTTTAATTGTTGTTAGGTCTTGTAATAAAACATTAAAACCCATGTGGGTTTGCAAATAAAATGGAAATGCAATGCGCAGTTTTCATGTTAGACTGAGGAATCCATTTCCTTCTTGTTTTTTGTTTAAAAAAAAAACAGGATAACACATTTGTTTCCCTTCTTTTAAAAAAAAAAAAACATATAAAACACAAAAAATATTAAATTCAAATAACAAATATGTTATTTGTGTTTTCAAAAACAATTTTAAAAAATAGAAATGGCTTGTGCCTTGTAAATTTGGCTTGTAATTTAAATCCAGAACATTCCAACAGAATCAAACATACCTAAATTCCCATGCCTACAATTTTCTTGGCAGACAAACACTCCCATGCTTTACCTTCTAACATCAACATTATCATTTTATCCAAGTCATAAACCGAATAGTTACTTTACAACTGCCACAAAATTTTCCCCATATGTGTCCAAATGACTGTCCCTACATGCCATGTTACCTCTCATAATACATTTGATAAGATAAACAAAAAAAACCAAATAATGTACTTTATTTGAATTTGGTTTGTCGAGTGTTATATCAAAAGTGTCATTTCATATTTAGAAAATAAAGTTTTTATTAAGTTTAGAAATTATTATGTCTTTGACCCAATTTTTAAAAGGGTTGGAATGTAAAATTGATGTCCCAAATATAATTAGGTCAAATTGGTCCAATCCATTTAAGTCCTAGCCCATTTGGATTCGATATGGTTGGGCCAATTGATGATTCACCCGAAATTATTTATTTAATTTTTAAAAATAACTAATTTAGTAGTCGCACAGATTTTAGATGATTTATAGAAATTTTTTGATATTTTAGTTTAACATGTATAGTCAAATGCGAGCTTGCATGTAGATTGTATGTATCAAACTTGATGGCTGTTTAAGGGTGGCGAGTTGAGCGAGAGTCGAATATTATCGGGCTCGGCGTTTCATTGAGATATTAATAGGGTACCGAGGCTTCGACTCGGCTAGATTCAAGCTTTTTATTTGTGTTCGAATTCGATTCGAGAAAAAAAATAAAGCTCGAAGCTCGGCTCGAGTAGGCTCGTTTTATGTATCATAAATGGTGTGGTGTGGCTCATGTGAGTGCGTGTGAAGGGTTTAAGTGTAATATGCTATATATTAATATTAAAATATTATTATTTATCGACATTTGAGTAAAATTTCCGAATAAGAGAACAAACAATGCTCGAAGCCAAGAATGTGTTAATTTCCGAGTTCGAATTTCGTTTAACGGTCGAGAGTTCGATATCGTCTTTGGTCGGCTTCGTTTAATTTTTAGTCGAGTCGAGCAACTTTTAATCGAATCAGTAGGCTACTTTGGAACGAACTGTTTGGCTCGTGGCCACCCTTAGCTCTAGCTATTTTATTTTAAATTTTAATGGACTATCCCATGTGATAGCAACCCGAATGTAGCAAAATTTGGACTTTGGGCCGAAAGAATCAACCCAACAATCCCTGCAAACGTCAAGGCCCATTAAAGGGCTCCGAATTCTGTCTTCCCCGGCCCAGCTTATAACCGATAAAAGGGCTCCCGTATTCGGTCTTCCCAGGCTCAGCCGCACACTAAACCCTAACCCTAATCCTTCGAAAACCTAACAAACGAACTTCTCTCTATATAAACGGCCTCCTACAGAATCATCGCATTAGAGTCTTCTTTCTCCTCTTCCATTTCCAATCACAATTCCCTATTCTCAGATCTTTCTTTTGTTTTCCTTTTTTTTTTTTCCCATCATTTTCTCAGATTTTGATTTTTTGATTTGTATATTCAGTAGAGTAGAGTAGAGTGTGATGATGAAGCCTTATGTGGACTAGAGTTTCCGATCTGGGTTTAATCCCCAGAAGTTGAAGACAAACCCTTGGCTGTCTGAGCACTTCATTCGCTGCTGTCATTTCAGGGAAGTTTGTTGGTTTTTTGGGGAAATCTCCTTTCCCTTGACCTCTTCTTTTGGATCTTCCTTACTCCCCATGTAAGTGAAAGTAAAATTACTTTTCCCAAATTACCCTTCTCCTCCTCCTCCCCCTTCAACCTCTAAACCCTAATCTTAGTTTTTCTTTTCATTTTTCCATTATCGTAAGTTTTTACTATTTTCCCCCTGATATTTTTTTCTTCTAGATTGATTTTAGGCCTTATGATGATAATGTTTAGGCGTAGTATCTTAGCGGATTTCAATGTTGGTTGGTATTCCGTGATCACGAATGTTACACACACTGAAGGCTCTCTCAAATATTTTCATTTTCTTCTAATTTTCAACTTATTTTACGGTTGCTTTTATTTTTAAATTTTTTTGAAAGTATTTATGTGCAGTAATCAGACAGATATCCACCATGTGTTGCCATCAAGGGCATTGGACGGGCACTAATGTGGTCCGCCGTGAGCCTAGTGAATTAAAACGACTTCTCCTTCCACTGAGCACAAAGCTGTTTTTTTTTTGTTTTACGGAAAAGTATTTTTGGTTTATGAAAGCAAGCGCTCTTCGAAAAATAAGTTAAATTGCGTCCAATGCAATTCTGGGGTTTTTTGAAAACAGTGGCTCAGGTATAATGGCACGGACCTTTACATCAATTGGCAGCTATATCTGATCTGATGGTGCAAAGTGTCATTTGATCCTGGAAACACCTCAAACATTTTCATTTCATTAAATTTATTACTTAATATTAAATAATCATAATAATATGTCATGATTTAAGATTTTTGCAACTATAAATAGAAAGAGAAATCATCCGACGAATTATAATGAAAAAAGAGGGAAAAATTAAATAAATTTTAATTTAGAATTCTGAAAGCTGTTTTTTTTTATTTCCTATTAAAAATAAGCATATACTAGACTACAAGTTAGAAATGGAGCCTTTTAAAATCACATTTTCTCATTATTCCTTTATATAATATTCTACAATTAAATTAATACTTTTTTTTTATATATAAATGTCAAATAATTGACAACTGATTTAAATGTGTTTGATATCATTAAATAGAAAATGTTATTTTTGCAAGGGTGTATTAAAAAATATTAAACAAAAGTTTTTTTTTAATATTTGTTTATTTATTTATTTATTTATTTTTTTCAAAAGTTTGATGAAAAGTCTTAATTTTTCTTTTTTGTTACATTTTTTCGTGATCGAGTATAATAAAAGAAATTAGGAAATTATTGTTTTTCAATTACCTTTTCACATATAGGCATTACAAAATCATATCTCAATTAGGAAATTATTGTTTTTCAATTACCTTTTCACATATAGGCATTACAAAATCATATCTCAATTTTAATGTAAGAAAACCACATCTCAATTTTAACGTAAGATATAAAGAGTTTTGATATAAAAAGTAGCTCATCAAAAGAATGTAAAATTCCAATTTTGGATGAAGCCTATGAGTCATATCCAAAAGGATACTCACCTGAACTGATTTAGTTAGGATGGACCAGATTGATTCACCTTGCTTGATTAAAATGAAGAGAAATTTGTTTAAAATGGATATTTTAGTTTTAAAATTTTGAAAATGTAATCTTAAAAATGTCAACCATCTTTCTAAAAATATGTATCGATTTAGATAATAATTGGATTTTGGAGGTGTAATATGTTACAAAAACTTTATGAATGCATTGTAGGAGAAAGAAGAAGCAGAGATAATGAATTGAGTCTTGTTTAACGACAATCTTTTTAAAGTAAATTGCAACTCTTACATGGTGCTTTAGAATGACCCAGCGGCGATTTCTTCTTAAGATACAATGGTTCAAATGATGATGACAACATCCTTATCGACGGTTACTCGATGAGCTACGGCGATGTTAACTTCGGATAAACGAAATCCAATAGTATTTAAAAAGAATTTCAAGATAATTTTTTTTTTGAGTTTCTTGTTTCTTACAAAGAGAGTCAAAATAAGTTAGTTTTGATGGTTTTATATTTGAATAGACAAAGTAAATCTCATTTATAAAGTATTAAGAGATTTGAATGTTTCACATATCATTGGTGAGGTTAAATTTCATTTAAACCAAAACTCTAACAAATCCCCACATTAATTAAATTAGCGTTCAAACCAAAGACATAAGACCTCTCAAGTGATAGAGTATAGTGGTTGAAACCTGTATAGGATAGGTATGTGTTATCATTTAAACATTCCTTTGTAGAAGTACGCTTACTCCATTGACTAAATAGTAGATACACTGTCCTTGAATCGATCTGTCATTTTTGTTGATGATGACATACATCACGTATGGAAATCACCCAAATCTTTTAGTTACCGGCACCCATGTTGGTTTTGGTTATGAACATGCGTGCGCTGGTTTGCAAGGGCAATAAAATTAGCGATACGTTGATTAGTTTTAGTGGCCCTCGGCATCTTCACGTAATAGAGTGATCTCCTAATTTAAGAGTGGCTCGTATTCACTCTTTCAAATGCATAGAAGTCATTAAAGCGTGGATTTAATCTTATTCGTAGGAGCATCATTTGTTTTAAATGCGTAAGGAATAAATAGAGATCCTCATAGTGGATAAATTAAAGTCTTTAAAATTTAGTTGTCATTTTTAGCTTAGATCTTAGGATCTCGATCAATTAGGTTGGGTATCAGATTTGTATTAACTTGACTAACAGCAAGAACTTTAGTCTCGTTCCTGCTTAATGACTTTTCGACTATTTCACGATTATGATTGGTTAGCAAATCCACGATGTTATTCTTAGATTTTACATAATCTAGAGAAATAACCTCAGTTGAGAGTAGTTGTTTAATGTTATGCGTCTACGACGAATATGTCTAAACTTACCATTGTATATATTGTTTTGTGCTCTACTAATAGCAGATTAACTATCACAATGTATGCATACTAGAGGCATAGGTTTTAGCTACCTTGGAATATCCTTTAGGAAGTTCTTTGTATCTTTAGCCTCTTTACATTTTATCTAGTACCATAAAGTGTCAACCATGCGTGAATGTCACAGTGATCTTAGTTTGTTTTGAAGGGTTACATGAATTTGTTTACTCCCTTAGTGTAAAACATAACCGTTTATGGGATTTTGAGTCTTTAACATTTGATATCAGTTCGCATCACTTTTATCCTTAGTATAACAGGATGCCATGGCAACTTGTGTCACTTTGATACAGCGTAAGTCTTGCAGGACTCTCGTGATTCTTTACTACCAATGTTGGCTCTAGGATTACTCATATAACTACTCAATTTATAATAGAATAGGTTATGTCTAATCTTATGCAATTCATTAGGCGTATTAGATTGCTGATTATCAGTGATACGCCCGAGAAACTAACTGCCATTTATTCTTAGATAAATGTAGTGTTACATCAAGCGGTGTTAAATGATTAGAATTGTCTTTGTCAACTTTCAAGAATATTATCAACATAATGTTCTTGGAAGGCTTATAATGAGTTAATCGATGTTCTTACGAGTTTATTCCCGATATAACCTTAAGTCATGTCTTTAAGTATCAAGCGCAGAATTAATGTTAGCGATAGATCTGTCATGTATCATCCTTATCAACAATAAGCATGTCATCTACGTACAAGCATACAATGTCATATTCATGTTCCACTCTTTGAAATAAACCCAGCTTTGTCGCGTTCATTGATTTTGAATCCATATGGCGATAATAACATTTAATCAGGAACTTACTTTATATTCGTTGTTTCATTATTGTTTCGATTCAACTTTGTTTAATCATCTAGTATTTCATTAATTCCTGAGACTTTGCTTTCCTTGTCTTGAAGCATAAAAACTCTCAGGTTGCTCCATGTAGATTTTTTTCATCTAATTCTCCATTTAAGAATGTTGTTTCCCACGTGCATTTAATGTCTTGAGATTCTTGATGCGACCGATTGCAAATGCTTATCATATGGAGTTATTATTGTCGCGGAGAATATGTGTGAAATAATTTAGGCCTCCCGGTTGCACATGGCCTTTGATCTAAGTCTTGCCTTGTATTTGTCTATTGATTCATCTACTCTTTTTTTTCCTCTTAAAAACCCACTTGGAACTTAGAGGTTTACAACCTAGTGGAAGATCCACTAGTTCCCAGGTATGGTTTTGTAGTATGAAATAAATCTCACTCTGAATGGCCTTTTTCCACATGAGACTCTCTGAAGAGTTCACTGCCTCTTTGAAGGTCTAAGGTTCCCTTTCAAGCACATAAATAAGAAAATCTGGACCAAAAGATTTTATGTCATTGCTCTTTTACTTCGTCTAGGTTCTACCTCACCATCTTGATCTTAACTATTTTCATAAATAGTCTTAAGCACTCGTTTCGATGAGCTTCACTCTTCTTTGGATTTACATGGAAACACATCTTCAAAGAATGATGCATTCCTCGATTCTATTATCGTGTTCTTGTGAATATCTAGGATATTCGACTCATGGATAAAGCCGTCTGCGATCTTGTGGAAATATTAACCAATAGGAAAATGTCAGCAGTTTTTAAAGTTCTATTTTCACCTTTTTAAGATGGAGGAATTGCCACTTTGCTAAACATCCCCCTTTCATGAAGTATTTATAGGATGGTTGTGTCTTCTCCATAACTTCATGTAAGAGTCTTCTTGTTTTTTTTTTTAGGTACCTTATTCAAAAGGTAATTAGCAGACAAAATGACTTCTTCCCACATGTTTTATGGTAGACCAGAACTTATTAACATTGCATTCATCATTTTCTTTATAGTGAGATTCTTTTGCTCCGCCACTCCATTGGATTGAGGTGAATAGGGTGTTATGGTTTCATGTATAATCACATGTTGAGCACAAACATCAACAAATGGTGATTCATACTCACCACCATCAATCCTTCTTATGCGTTAAATTTTCTTGTTAAGACTGATTCTCAGCCTGGTTTTATAGAACAAATTTCTCTATCACCTCATCCTTACTTTTGAGTAAGTACATATAATAGTTTTGGGTGCTATCATCAACAAAGTAATAAAATATTTATTACCACCTCTTATTTGTACAATTTCAAATCACATATATCTATTGGATTAAAGAAATTGGGGGTTGATGTGTCTTTCCCAGCACTTTGAAAAGATGACCCTAGGTGGATTTATCAGCATGAAGTTTTCACACTTATGTTTCACATCAATTTGGAAAGTTTTGTATATGATTTAAGTTAATTGTCTAAGTAATATCATAATTAACATGTCCTAATCTGTCATAAATTAGAAGACTTCGAAAAATATATAACAGTACTAACTTTATTCCATATCTAACTTAATGATAATCATTACATTAACTTCCATGCCATCGTCATATACCTTTTCGACATACGTTCCACTCTTTTTGACATAACGGAATTTATTTGACTCAATACCAATTGAAATGCATGACTATTTAACAATGAACTAGACACGAGTTCTTTAACGGTTACAGAGTACATATAAAACATTGGTCATAGTCAGTTTGTTCTTCCACGATGTCACCTTGAGACCTCTTTTCTTTGACGCTTTGATTTAGTGGCAAAGGTCCCCACGTGAACCTGGATTTCCCAGTCTCGAATTAGTTTAGGTGGAGGGCATCTTCTTGTCAAGTATACATAGTGGGTGTACTATCACACCTCGTCAGCACAGTGGCGAAGGAGGCGCGACACGAGGCGAGGCTCCTTAACGATTCGACGTTGATGGGCCCATTTAAATATAAATTCCATATATCATAATATAACATAAAAAGCTACCGCGGCATTAAATTGTTGAAGTATCATCATATATTAAGTCTCATTGCTTGTAACTTTGCAAAATTCACTATTACGAAATATTACATTTGTTTCAAAATAAAGTCAAACTACATTTGGTGGATTCCCTACTATTCTTTGTGTTGGCCACGACAAATACTAAATGCTGTGGATGTCTCTTGATGCCCTATACGGATGAAACACAAATCTTAAAGAACTTTATAGTAGTGGGAAATAAATAACATATATATGACCACTTGGGGTGAATTTTATACACATATAACAACTGGTTTATCGAGTTTCATTATAACATAAATCTATAACGGGTTTTCACTTTATAACTTAATTCTTATAGCAGGTTTTCATATCTCATAGGAGTTTAGAGCAGAGGTCTTGTCTGAAGGTACACGTGGGTATTAGGCTGGAGCTGATTTCTTATGCTTTCTTGTTCATTATTCGTATTCTTTGTGTATAAATGTTTTCACTATGTAGGCAGGAAATGAGATAGAGGAGGGACACAACACAATGGTGCAGAAGATATGGCGTCACAGAGCCTTAACAGAGGTGTAATCTGCAGTAACCGGAGATTGCTTTAAAACACTATTGATAAGTCTTAGGAAACCTTTGAGCAAAGGCGTGCTGCTGAAATAACAGAAGTGTTGAGCCCTTTGAAGTGTCGTAATCTTCCAGACCCGAGAGAAATCTTGCAGCTCCTTGTCAGAGACACAGCCTTTGCCAGCATGCTTGAGAAATTATTCATTAATCTTAATAGATTCAGAAGCATTAATCGGAGATGTACTTCTGCGTAACAAAGTGTCGTGCTTTTATCGGGAGTGTGTGACTATCTAGGTGTATTCATTTGTTATACATTCTTGCATGATTGTCTGATTATATGTATTACTTTGAGCTTGTTATATTGTTTCTTAAACACATTCGCAATTAAAGAGGCGAAACTCAATGTACGCTGACGATAGGATCCCCGAGGTGAAGCATTTTCATATAACATTTATACTTGTATGGACCCGCTGTTCACATATTACGGATCCTCATTAATCGATGGACAGTTGCATGCTGAGTATGAAAGAGAAAAGCAAGCAGCAGAGATTTCTGTGACACGCCTAAGACGAAACAATGTACTAGAACAAGTGCTAAGCTTAGGCGGAGCAAAATATGATCAGGAGGTGTATAGACCAGCCTGGGAGATGAGAGGCGTGTGGGAGTGCGGGAGTGGGGCTTCTTGCCCTTTCACTTGGAAGTACCAGCCAAAGCGTATCAAACCCTAACTCAAACTAACTAATAACATTTCTATTATGATTTTTTCTACACAACTTAGACAATGAGGGATTTGATATAGTTTCCATACATGAATTCCATACTTATAATATCCATACCAAAGTTTCAGACCTTGATTTCTTGACGCTTAAACATATTCTTCTTTCTTCCTTCTTACTTGAACAAGGCTAGATCTTTAAAGTAAATGAAGAAGAAACACCCAACATGGCTCTTCTCCTCTCAAAACCGTAGCCCTAACCAAAGCTAACAAAAATCAACATGAGAACTTGTCTCATTCCAAGACAATTTTGTCTTATCCCCAATTTGGCTTAAGGCCATGTTTGGATTTATCACATTTTGGACTTAATTTTTTAGCTCTTGCATTTTATGTAACGCCTCAAAAATACCCTAGAATTTTCATAATAATTTTATTACATATTCCGGATATAAACTGAGCCAAACTTGGGTTTTTCCGGGAATTTGTTAAATGTTATATGATTATATGATTGATTAATATATGCTAAGTGATTTAAAAGACTGAACTCGGAAATTGCAAGTGTCAGGGCAAGGAAAATATGAAATGAGGACTGAGGGTCATTTGAAAATATTTATGTGTTTAGTACAAATAAGAAGTGATATATGTCTTGTAAGGTAAATTGAGGCAACTTAAATCCAAAAATGGGTTTTTGATGTGCCAAACCTGGCCTTGAGAAGGATAAGTGACTTAAACCATTTTTGGTCTTAGAAATCTCCCACTTGTGCAAAAAGGTTTTTGAGAGAGAGTGGGAGAGGAGAAAAAGCTAGGGTTTTGAAAATAGTTGGAGATTGGTGTGAATCTCTTCATGTTTGTGCAAGCTTTTGCAAGATTGTTGAAGAAGAAGAATGCTATGACTTCAAGTGCAAAGGGATTAAAGGGAAGAACCAAACCTTAGAAAGTTGTATTTGATGTTTGGGTTAGAAAAACCCTAATCCATCCATAGGGTTTTGCTCATGGTTGGTTTAGGATGATATTACGAGATTATTGGGAGTGATTCCCATGTTTTGTTTTGGGATTTTAGGGTGATTTTAGATAAAAATAGCAAAAGTGCAAAAACTGGAAAATCTGGGCATTATCGGACTCATACGCTGCAGCGTAGGGAACCCACGCCGCAGTATAGACCTGCGCCAAGGCATGGGATACCCTCACTGCAGTGAGGCCGAGGTGCCACAATGACACCCCTCGGGTATGCCACGGCGTAGCATTCTTTTGCTATGGGAGTATACTGCATTCCTGGCAGAAATTTTGGATTTTTGTTTACGAACACCTCGTGTTCGTGTACATCGATAGTTTAAAGACCTAATAAATGATTAATGGGGGTTTGAATAAGGATAAAGCTAAATGAAAAACGTATAAATGCTGCCATGCCTTGGCGATATTCGTTAAGTGTAAGTAGTGTTAGTTTAATAAATGTGATGTGTGTGATTTGCTAGGGCGTAGGGGATCACCTAGTAACCTAAGACCGAGAGACTGAAGGCAAGGCAAAGAAAGAGATAGAGTGGTTTGTTCTATCTTCTTCTATTCTCGTTTCAAGATTTGAAATGTTTGTTCTATCTTCTCATATTCTAGTTTCAAGATTTGAAATGTTTGTTCTAAATGTATAAGAAAAACATATTGATTTGTTTTAATTGATTTGAGGCAATTAATTGTGAAATGTTTGCATATGAAAATTGCATGAGTATTGAAAATGAACTGTTTATACAAATGTACATATTATACTGTATTTTTCTATAAAGGATTTGAAAGCCCTTAATAGAATGTTAATCGTTTATTTCACATTAGATGAATTGGTATACCCGATGAGATTAATTAATAGCAATATTCTTGACGACGTGTTGATGTCATTACGATTAGTGGCCCGGCGAGGCGGTATTGGTAGTGTTCAATTGATTTTTAATAACGATCTGACGGCCGGCGGTCGAGCGTGTTATAAAGCGAATGTTTTTATCACCCAGGCTACGGCTCGGACGTGCAGGTGATCTGATATACGTATACCGAAAACATAGGTTAAATTCATTAAGGGCATAACTGAATTGATTTTGAGATTGTTGACATATTGGCATTGAAAAGCATGATTGCAAATTGAAATGAAAATAGCATGGTGAAAATGAATGATTTGGTTATAAATGATTTATTGCATATGAAAGTGTATATTTGGAATGATCAATTAACCATAAATGATTGTATATGAAATAAGTAGATGTATTGTATTGACATTGATCATCCAAAAATATTTGAAAGTTTTGTGTAGAAAAATTGCATGATTTTGACTTAAACTAAAACGGAAGAATGGAATTGTATAGAACCACTAAGCATGAAAATGCTTGAGCGTGTGAGTGTTGACACAACAAGGCATGTATGGGTTGAATAGGAACAAAAGGCAAGATCGAGGAGCGTCGAGTCATAGAGAAAGGTTTGCGGAGTATGCTCTAACATATCCATTCACTCCATTTTTTTTAACATGGATAAGGAACGAAAGGCAAGATCCGGGCGTCGGAGGTCATAGAGAAAAGATTTGCGGGTATGCTCGGTATATCCATTCACTCCATTTTTTTTAACATGGATATTTTGTAAAACAATTTGAACTTTGAACATCTATTTTGTAAATCATTTTGAAAAGGCTTGATATGCCTTTATAGTAAATATACTTTTGTATAAATGTAATGTTAATGGGTCTACCCCTTTAAAAACGCTTCCGCATATTTGAAAGGGCTTTTATGCCAATTGAAATGTAACGCTTCCGCGTGTTTTTGATAAAGTGATATAGTGGAATTAGAGCATCCCGGATCCAGTTCGGACCCGTCAATCAGGTCGGACTGAGAAGGGGTGCTACATTTTAGTCCTTTATCTTTTTTTCATTTGAAATTCTAATTTATCACAATTCCTACTTTAACATATACTCTTCTTACATAATGACCTTTGAGTCCTTAATATGAAAAAAATATCATTTTAACCTTGACTCTTGTATTAATTCTGGTTTTTATCATTTTTCACTCTTAGCACTTAAATTTCTGAAAAATGCTAATTTTACTTATATTATACCCTAAATATGTAATAAACTACTAAAGTATAATTCGGGGTGTTACAGGGTAGCACCAGTGTCAATCCACCATTCCTTGGGATTGGATCCCAGAAGTGCTCCTCAAATATTAATGCAGTGAGGTTAATGTCAAACACATCCTTGGAGATGTTGTCAATCACATTGGCTTCCTAGGGTTTGTTCCCTATTAACTTTTGCTTCTTGGAGACCCCTCATTTAGGTCCCAACTTAGAGTCCTTCCTTTTGTTGTGCTTCTTTGTCTTGGAACCTTGACTAAGTTCCATAAAGTTTGCCTTCGCTTTGTTAAAGTATGAGCCCTTTCCTGATCAGACCCTTTGTCATCTTCTTCAATGCGAAGCCTAACAACCAAATCCTCCATGCTCATTTCCTTTCGCTTGTGCTTGAGTTAATTCTTGAAATCTTTCCAAGCTGGAGGCAGCTTCTCAATAACGACTACCACTTGGAAGTTTTCACTCAATACCATTCCCTCAGCTTGTATTTCATGGATGATCACTTAAAGTTCTTGGACTTTACTGGCCACAATCTTGGAATCTACCATTTTAAAGTCAATGAATTATTTGATGAATTTCTTTAGTCCGTATCCCTTGGTTTTATATTTTTCGATCTAGAGATTCTCATGGGCTTGCTGTTGAACTCTTAGTATAATAAACATTATACAAAGAATCAATCAACCCATTCAAGACATAATTTTTACAAAGAAAGTCTGAATACTTCCAAGCATCTATCGCACTAATGACTTGGATATCGCGCTCGTCTTCCTTGAGCTTCGGAGCATCTTCAGTCAAGAATCTTGCAAGATTAAAGGTGATCGGGTAGAATAGCATCTTTTGTTGCCACCATTTAAAGTTGAGCCCATTGAACTTCTCGAGCTTCTCCTCTGGGGAAACAAACACAAGCCCGGAAGTGTGCACCATTGGTGCTTGGGCAACGATAGTAGAGGCTGCCACTTGGCCAGATTCAAGCACACCAGTATTGTTGGATTCAGAAATCATTTTCCAGCAAAACTTGACAAAAATGCTAAGCTTTTTCTTTTCAAAAAAAATGAAAATTACTTATATAGAGTATTCCTTGGAAAGACTAGTGGGGTATGAAAACCCGAGTCAGGAACCAGCCTCCTTAAGCAAAATATTCAATTCTCATGAAAGATTTGAGGGATCACAAACGATTCCGCTTAAAATCTAACCTTCTTAGACAGGACTTCTCTGTATTGTAATTTTCAATTTCCTAAGACCACAAAGGAATTGCTCAAACTCAAATGAGTATAGAATTTAGCCTAATAAGTTTATCTCTTTATCATATATTCCTCGCAAGGAAAAATACAACTAAGCATGTAGCTTAGTGGTAGACCATTCCCCCTTGAATGCTAGGTAATGTGTTTAAAACCTTCCTTGTTTTTTATTTCAAGGATAAGATGTTTTTCTAAAAGGATTCTTATTGATTTTTTATTAGAAAATAATTTTTAAACCAAAACTAATGCTTACATAATTTTCAAGAAAGGAAACAAAAAAGTTCTCCCTTTTTTTTTATTAAAAAAGGCCGTTTGATAAAAAATATATTTTATTTTATTTTCCCAAACTTCTTCCAATCAGTGATAAGAGAAGTCTTTGGTATTCCTTTAAAAATTTTCAAAAGATGTTTTTCTAAAAAGAATTCTTATTGAATTTGTTAAAAATTAATTTTAAACCAAATCCAAAAAAGTAAGTGATTTTTCAAACAAAATATCCTCCTGTTTTTCCATTTAAAAAAAAAAATAAAGAATATCTCTCTTTTTCTTTTTCTTTTTTAAAGAAATATCTTTAAGGAAGAATTTCAATTGATCTTTAGGAAAGAATATATTTGGTTTAATTTTCAAACAAAAACCAAACCTACGTGGTTTTCAAACAAAAGATTCTCTGCTTTTTTCCTTTTAAAAATATAAACATAAAAAGAATATCTTTTTCTTTTAAAAAAAAAAAAGGAAATCGTTTGACCCTTTCCAAAAACTTGTTTTTTTTTTATTTATATTTTTTCCCAAAACCTTCTTAAAAAAAAACTTCTTGTTTGGCAACGGAAATTCTTCCCTTTTTGTCTTTCCAAGCCACTATAATTTTCTTCTTTTATTTTTTTTTCCTATTGCTTTTTTTTTTTCTTTCCTATCTCCCCTTTGAGTTTGCTTTAAGATTGTTACAAGCTTTGTGAATGCACGCTGTAAAGGAAGAAGAAGCGGAAAACAAATAGAAAATGCTGAGGAAAGATAATGAACGGATAATGAAGCTAGAGTCTTGTTCGATAATCCTTTAAGCAGTGTGTCTTACTGCCATACAATCTTTGAGAGAATAACTGTCTGCTTCCGAAGATACAACGATTCTTCAAATGAAGACAACAACACCCTTGTCGGCGGTCACTCCCGACTAACTCTAATAATGTTCGTAACTCTACACTCTAGAAAGAATCTCAAAATAATTCCTTTTTTCTCTTTTGAGTTTCTTACTTCTTATAAAAAGAGTCAAAACTCTCTATTAAAAGGCTCAAGGAATAGGAAAAAACGATAAGCAATAAGTTCCAACGGTTTCACAGTTGAATGGACAAAGTAAATCTCATTTATAAGGTATTAAGAGAACGTTCATCCTACAAAGAAAGGTGAGATTAAATTTCATTCAAACCAAAACTCCAACATAATCTTAATTAACTATGCAAATTATTTTTCTTGATATGTTCTTAATTATATATTTTTCATTTTTATGCTTTTTTACCTTTATTTTAAAAAAAAATTGAAATTAAATCTCTTTCATTTCTCTCTCACCATATATCAATATCTAATTCAAATTAACGCTAAAAATTTTAATTTTAAAAAAAAATCAGTTTTACCCCCACCCACTCTCTCTCCTCCACCACACCTTCTCCTCTCCACCACCATTGCCGTCGCCCAGTTCATCTCCCTCCTTTTCTGTTGCTATCTTTCAATCAATTTTAGTCAGCTCTTGGATTTCTAGGCTTTCGTCAATTTGAATGGCCGTGGTGATTTCATTTCCATGTCACTATGTGATTTCAGTATCTTTGAATGATAGGTAGTTTATATAACAAGCCATTAAAGCTAATTCCTTGAGAAAACCTTATATTCTCATCTGTCTTTTTTTTAAAAAAAAAAAAAAAAAAAAAAGTGACACAAAACATAGGTCTTCTGCATAATTTGAAACATAGAACAACATAAATCCCCAGTATATTTACCAGCCATATCCAATCCTTGTGAAGACTATTGCAACAATAGTTTAATAGTTAAAGATTCTCTATTGTTATTCTTTCCTATTACTATTCTTCTTTGTTAGGCAAATAACTTAATTATAGGAAACTATTATATTCTTTCCTAGTTTATAGATATTTCTCCATTAGGCAAATGGCAATTATGAATAGCTTGATTGTGGGATATGTACTATCTCTATAAATATGTATATGTAAAGATACAAAATTATTACTAATTAAAAAATATTCTTCTCCTATTTTACAAGTTGGTATCGAGCCACGAAACCCTAAATCATTCTTCTTTGAATCCTTAAACCATAAGCAAGTCAGATTCTAAAACATCTGTCACCAAATCTACCTCCATCATTATTCAACACGAAGGTTCATCATTCAATTCAGGAATTGTATTGAATAAGACCAACTATGATCTGTGGTCTCAAATGTTAGAGATGCAAATTCTTTAGGAAAGGGCTCTCCTTCATTCGTGGCACATCGCCGCGCCACCTAAGGAGAAAGATGAAGGCTATGAAAGCGTGGTATTCAAACAATTAGATGGTCGAGATGGTTCAGCGTGTTTCCACTAGAGATTGTAGAGCGATACATTAAACACCTAGCCGCAGATATTTGAAACTCTGTCTAAAGCCTTTATGATGGAGAGCGGATGAATGGCAGTTTTTACCTTGAACCGAAGGCTTTCTACGCCCAAACAAAATGGTAGACCACTCTATATATATTATGGAGAACTTCTGCGAAATCTTCGGTGAGTTGGATCATGTGATATAGGTGGTCATGGTGGATGGGCAGATATTATCCTATCAAAAATTGATTCAGTGACAAAGGGTGCATATCTTTCTCACTGGATTAGAGGGTGATTTCAAGCAAGTGCGCGGCAAAATCTTGAGGAAGGATCCTACCCCTGAATTAGAAGAGTGTTATGCCCTAGTTCACCACGAAGATGTTCGATGCGGGGTGATGAACAGACAACTGGAAAATTCTGAAGCTTCAGCCATGGTGACTCGGAATCGGTCTAATCAAAACTGGTCCCTCAACACCATCAAGACCAAAAAAGGCCCATCCATCCTAAGACTGCTAATGGTGGAGATAAATCATCATACAAATGCACTCACTGTGATCAAACTGGTCATACAAAAAGTGATGCTATGAACTTGTGGGATATCGGAATGGTGGGATCATATTCATTGATTCCGAGACGAAATTCAAGGCCTCTATTCTTTGCAATTGTTTAAACAAAGACAAAGGATAGCGGTGAAAATCCTTGGCATTGGCGGCGGCCGACGGGTAATGGTAGTAAGGTTTTAAATATTTCCATTTGTTTCTAATAGTGCATGGATAATTGATTCCGGTTACGGATCATATGACATTAGATTCTAGACAAGTTTCACCTCTTAAATCTCCCTCACAAAATTATGTTTCCACTACCAATGGTACCTCAATTCCGATTATTGGGGAATGATCCTTGTCCCTCACTAACACCTTGAATTTAGATTCTGTTTTGATTGTTCCCTCTTTGAATTATAATCTTTTGTCAGTTTTCTCGAATAACATTGCTATTTTGTGTTGTCATTTTTTGGCACGAATTTTGTGTATTTAAGGACATCAGGACAAAATGACGATTAGTTGTGATGTTAGGCTAGGGGCGTATTACTTGGACTTGGTGTCTAAAAGTTCGAGATGAGTTGCGTCAGAGAGCTTTAAGATTGGGTTTAAAAAAAAAAAAAAAAAAGGGAAATGCGAGATATGGTTATGACCCTTCGAGTGGGGCATGCTTCTTTTGGTTACATGAAGAAATTATTTCCTAGTTTGTTGCAAACTTTGATGTCTCTAGTTTCAAATGTGATGTTTGTGAACTGCGAAAAGGCATCGTTAACTTGTTTCCGGTAACCTTGGCTAAGTCGGTCCTTTTATGATCATACATTACGATGTTTGGGCCCATCTAAATTTGCTACTTTTGATGGATCGCGTTGGTTTTGTTGCTTTTATTGATGATTGTACTAAGATGACTTGGTATATGTTTGATGAAGTCAAAAGTGAAGTTTATTTATTTCAAAAATTTTCATAAATGGTTTGTAGTTAGTCTGCATGAGTTCGGGTTCTCCTTGATGACAATGGAGGTCAATATTTGAGTTTTAAATTGAAGTGGTATTTGGAAGCCCATGGAACCATTCATCAAACTACTTGTTCTGATACACCTCAACAGAATGGGGTGGTGGAGCGGAAAAATCGTCACTTGTTGGAGGTTGTCTGTGCTTCATTGATAAAAGCACATATGCCTTTATCCTATTAGGGACACGCACTTACCTCTGCAACATATTTGATCAACTAAGTACCTTTCAGCACTATTGATTTCCGGACACCATCCCCGGCTCTCATTGAAGCAATTGTTGCTGTGGAGTCAGCCTCCTCTATGTGCTAAGTTTGTTCCAGAATTTGTACATCTCTATGGCGTCAACGACAAGTTGACACCTCGGCATTGCGATGTGTCTTTTTAAGTCTTTTGCTTATCAAAGGGTACCGATGCGCTATCACCTCCAAGCAAAGCGAGATATTTGTTACAATGAATGTAGTTTTTCATGAAGACTCGATATATTTTTTCCTGCGAGCACGAACTTCAAGGGGGCTTTGGAAGGGTTCAAAGCTCTAGACTATGATTTTTTGATCTCTATAGCAGGGGAACTCTCTGAACATGGTAACAATCGAGATGAATGAAAAGGAATGCCACTGAACTAGTAATGATAATCTTTGTGGTGATTAGTTTGAAAATTAGTATAAATTTGGACCAGTGGTGATGAGCGTGATGAAGACGAAATGATATGAAGTTGTGGATCAGCATCCGCATCCCCAAATCTCTCTCGCACCCTTGTTATTGATACACCGACCAATCGCTGTACAGTGATGTATACAGACACGAAGACTTAGCTACCACCAAGTCAGGCAGGTATTAAACCCACATATGAACCCGAACTTTCTAGTAAAGTTAAATATCCCATGAGTCATTATGTGTCTAACTATCACATGTCTAAATCAAATAAGTCATTTGTAAATCACTTATCTACTGTATTTATTCCTAACAGTGTGCAGGAAGCCTTAGCTGACCCAAGAGGAAAAATGTTATGAATGGGGGTAAATCCTTGCGAAGAATGAAGCAGGAACTTGTTGATCGTCCTCCAAGGAAGAAACCGAGTTGGATGTTAGTGGGTTTGATACATGGAAGCACAAGCGAGATGAGTACGATTAAACGTTTTAAAGCGAGGTATTTAGTAGCAAGGTACACCCAAAATCTATGAATTGATTAGCTCTGGAATACATTTGCACCTGTAGCTAAAATCAACACAATTCGAGTCTTATTGTCTCTAGCATTGCGAGCACGGATTAACCATTGCGACAATTTGATGGCGAAAAATGCCTTTATACATGGCGAGTTGTCGAAAAAGAAGTGTACATGGTTACCACCGGGGTGCATGATACCAGAAGTGCATTGTCGGAAAGTGTGCAAATTAAAGAAATCGTTGTATGGGCTAAAACAATCTCCGAGAGCATGGTTTGGAAGGTTCACGAAGTCCATGAGGTCTTTGGCTACCATCAGAGTAATAATCCAAACCACACTTTATTCTTGAAAAAATAGCATGGTAAGATCATTGCCCTTATTGTGTACGTATGTTGATGACATGGTGGTTTACAGTAATACGATGAAGTGAACTACAAAGTTTCTTGTCCAAGTGAATTGATTATGAAATGAAAGATGTGGTCGGCAGGGCCTTTCTTGGGATTGAAGTGTCTCGATTTGCGATAAAGGGATTTTCATGACCTTTCAAAGAAAATGCTTTAAGATTGTGCGAGGGAAATTGGTATGTCGGCATGTGTCGGCTAATACACCGAGTAGAAGAAGGATTGAGTTAGCTGTATTGAGGACCTGTCGGTGCCTATTGATAAAGGGAGATATCAGAGGCTCGTAGGAAGATTTATGTACTTAGCTCACACTAGGCCAGATCTTGCCTATGCATTGAGTATTGTTAGCCATTTTATGCATAATCCTGGAGAACAACATATGAATGCAGTTATGCGCATTTTAAGGTATCTAAAGTCCACTCTGAAGGAGCATTTTTGTTCACTAAAATAGATTGTCAAGTGTGGATGCATATAGTGATGTTGGCCAGGCTGGGCTTGATGAATGGCAGACGTCTAATGCCCGGGAATATTTCACCTTTGTAGGTGGTAATCAGTTACATGGAAGCGAGCAGAATGTTGTTGCACGTTCAAGCGTAGAGGCTGAATTTAGGGGTATGAATCTTGGAATATGTGAAGCATTGTGGCTAAGACTTCTATTAATGGATTTGGACTATTTGCCTAGGCAGCAGGTCGGCTTTATTGTGGCTTGATAAAAGCATGTGATGTGCTCATAATCCGGTACAGCATGATACGTACAAAGCATGTGGAAGTATGATTCTTCATTAAGGAGAAATTAGATGAAAAAATTGTCGAGTTGCCTAAAGATTCGATCAGAAGATCAGTGGGTGATATCCTCACCAAAGGCGACATTTCGTGGGTTTGGGCTCCCTTCCCTGTGTGAATTAAAGAGGCCCAACATTGTGAGCCCACTTGTATCACTTATTTAAGTGGAGGGTCGGATTAGGGCCTGAAGAGTGTGCTCATTTTGTGAGGAAATATAGCGGCAAAGAGAGAAGAGGAAAAGAAAGACTTTGTGATTTTCATACCGTCCACCCGAGGACTGTTTTCAGATTACAACTGCAGATTCGTTCACCGTTGGATCGGGCTGATTTTGGACAGCAGGTTAGAGCGTGATACTTCATTCTGTACGGTTGGATCGTCAATACGATATCCTGAGAGCAGGGAGATAAGTGCTTCGCTATATATATTCTGCTTTTGGGGTCTTTCTTTTTCCTTCTTATTTTGCATTGGAAGCATTGGTGTTTGATTCTAGATTGTTGGCTATAGCACATTTTTGGTGCACTTATTGGAAACTCTCTTGTACCTCTATTGATCATAGTGGAGCTATTTCTTTGGTCTGGACGACCCGTGGTTTTTACCCTTACTTTAAGGGGTTTTCCACGTTAAACAAATTGTGTATAACCATGTGTGCTGTTGATTTACGTTTTTGCGCTATGTTTTATTGGTCCTCCTCATAAGTTCTTACACCGTAAGAAATTTAATTGTGCTACCTTTGCTCTGTTGTTGTCGAGTTTATTTATTGTGTTGGCCGGTTTCCCCTATCGAGTGGTATCGAGCGAGTTGTTAGTGGTTGTTTTCTACTTGCTTGAAAGATGGAGGCACATATGAAAATAGTATCTTTGAATGGAGCCAACTATCACTATTGGAAGGGTAAGATGGAAGGACTTGCTATTTGTGAAGAATATGCATATTCGTCTTTGAGCGCCTGGCCGAGATCCATGTCGATGAAGAGTGGGGTTTTGAGCATGAGGCGCGTATCTTGGTTTATCGAGGCACTTGTAGATGAACCTATTTATAATCTTATTGCTCATGAGACACATGCAAGAACTATGTGGCAAACATGCCAGGTGAGTCCTTGTATGCTTCATCGGGGAGCAACAAATTGTACTTGGTGAAGAATTTTGTTGAATTGAAGTACAAGGATGGAACTCCATTCTTGAGCACTTGAGTAATTTCAAGGCGTTGTGATCGGTTGCCATTGCGGAATTATCAAGTTTGATGATATTTGGGACTATTTCTATAAATAACTCTACGATTCGTGGGAGACATTTCGAGGTTTCCATGATTAGTCTTTGCCCCCAATGGCATTGTTCATACCAAATGGCAAAGACCGAGTGCTCTTAATGAAGAGATGAGAAGGAAGGCGCGAGGTATTTCTACTCATTGAAGGTGCTTATTCTTGAAAAGAGGGGCCAAAAGGAGTTGAATTCGGTAGAGACAAGAAGCGGGGGAGCAAGTCGGATCTCGGTACCAAAAGATATTGAGTGCAAGTATTGTCTAAAATAGGGCACATCCAAGGCTTGTTTTCTATGAAGAAAGAGTAAAACCAAAGGGGTAGGAAGAGAAGGATCATGATGATGCGTGATTGTGTGACTCTTTGCTACGGTGATGATCTTAAGTATACTCCATGACCTAATTCACTTAATTTGTATATGATGAGAGCATGTGGTTAATTGATAGTGGTCTTTACCTTTGCATGTTACACACCCGGGAAAGGAGTTCTTCACATCTTACACTCCCGAGGTGATTTTGGAGTTTTGAAGATGGAGTAATGATGGCGTGTCGAGGTTATTGGGGTTGGTGATGTACGTTTGCAAACCAACATGGGATCTGATTGCTACTAGAGGAGTCAAACATGCTCGGATAATAAAACTTTAATTTGATCTCTGTGCAGTGCTTGATGATGCTGGTTATATTGATAACCACTTTAGTTACGGAAAGTGGAAACTCACAAGGTAACTTGGATTATATTGGCAAAGAGGCGAAGAGTTGAAGTTGTATTGGGCCAGCTTTGGTTGCTAGTGACGATATCTGATGCTATGGATATAAGAACTGCTGTGGCGCGAAAGGGGCTTGAGTCATATCGAGAAGGGGCTGAATTGTTTAGCAGAAGGACATGCTTCAGGGTTTGAAGAATGTAGATTTGGAGAAATGTTCTCATTGCATGATTGGTAAGCAAACCAGAGTATCCTTCAAGAAGCATCCTCCCTCGAGAAAATCTGACTTGCTTGAATTGGTGCATTCAGATGTTTGTGGCCCTTTGAAGGTGAAATCCTTTAGTGGTGCACTTTATTTTGTTACATTTATTGATGATTATTCCAGAAAACTTTGGTGCATGCTTTGAAGTCAAAAAGACGAGTGTTGGAAAAAGTTCAAAGAGTTTCATGCCTTAGTTGAGGCCCGGTCGGGCAGAAAGGCCCGAAATGCATCCATCGCGGCTTGATGGTGGTGGTATTGTGGACAGCACTTTGATATCTTATGTGACGCTGGCATTGCACGTAGAGAAGACTCCTCCCCAAAACTCCTCGGTGAATGGTTTTTGGCGAGAGAGGATGAACGAGGACATTGATTGAGGAAGAGTAAAAGTGTATGCTCTACGAGAAGCTAGGGCACTGGCGCCACGGGGGTGAGGAGCACGTACACGGCGGTGCATGTGATCAATCTTAATCTCTTTGTTGCTTTGAATAGTGAGGTGCGAGCAAAATTTGGTTGGCGAATGTGAGTATGATCACTTAAGGGTTTTTGGCTGCAAGAGTTTTGTGCATGTTCCAAAGGATGAAAGATCCAAGTTGGATGCAAAGTCAAGGCAGTGCATATTCATTGGCTATGGTGAGGATGAATTTGGTTACAGGTTCTATGATCCTATTGAGAAGAAGCTTGTTAGAAGCCATGATGTGAAATTCATGGAAGATCAAACCATTGAAGAGCATTTGATAAGATGGAGAAGTCTACACTGGGAGAGGCCGATGGTGTGGCTGATTTTGAACCTATTATGACGCACTTCTATTGATACGAGATGCGATGCTGGAATGATGTTGGTGATCGAAGCAGCACGCATGTGTGTAGATGTTCTGTTGATGATGATGAAGAGGAGCATGACATGTCCTGAAGATGAAAATGCGAGTGATGTTAGAACCACCTCAAGTTCGACTCGGGAGGTCAAACAGGGGAGAGACGACCTTAAGGGTATTCTCTTTGATGAGTATGTGATTCTAACGAGATGATGAAGAACTTCGAGTGCTTTACTGAGGCCATGGAGAGTGAAGAAAAGAAAAAGTGGTTGGATGCAATGAAGGACGAGATGAAATCCTTACATGATAATCACACTTTTGATTTAGTGAAGTTGCCTAAAGGTAAGAGGGCCTTGGATAACAGGTGGATCTATAAGTGAAGCATAAGAAGAAATGCACACTATGTCTCAGAGGTATAAGCCGGATTAGTGGTGAAGGGCTTTAGTGAAGGAAGGGTGTTGATTTTAATGAGATTTTCTCTCTGTGGTAAAAATGTCATCCATTAGAACTGTGTTGAGTTTGGTTGCTACTCTTGATTTGGAGGTAGAGCAAATGGATGTGAAAACCGCTTTTCTTCATGGTGATTTGGAAGAAGAGATCTATATGAAGCAACCTGATGGGTTTCATGTTGAAGGGAAGGAAGACTATGTGTGTAGGCTTAGAAGAGCACATATATGGTTTGGAAAGCGAAGCTCCCGAAGCGGTGGTACGAGTTTTGAGTCTATTATGTGTGTGGCTTGAGGCTACATAAAAGACCGCTTCTGACCATTGTGTCTTTGTCAGAGAGACTTTCTAATGATGACTTCATTATCCTGTTATATGTTGATGACATGCTTATTGTTGGGAAAAATGTTTCCATGATTGACAGGTTAGAAAGAAGCGGGTGAAGGAAAATCATTTTCATGAAGGGCATGGGAGGTATAAAGCAGTTCTTGGTATAAGAATCATCGGGTAATGAAAAGGAGAAAAAAAGTTGTGGTTGTCCGCAAAGAACACTACATTAAAGAGTGTTGCGAGAGATTCCGCATGGAAAAGGCCCCGAGGTGGTAAGCACTCTCTTTGCTACTCATTTAAGTGAGTTAAACAAAGTCCGTCAAATGAAGATGAGAATTTATATATCCACGTGCGGATTCATGTGCATCTGCGGTGGAAGTTGTGATGTATCTGCAATGGTGTGCACGGGACCAGATATAGCACATGCTGTTGAGTATGGTCGATAGATTTTGTCAAACCCGGGTAGAGAGCATTGGAATCTTGTAAAATGGTTACAGTATCTTTGAGGAGGAATACTTGCATTAATGTGATGCTTTGTTTTGGTGATGATAAGCCTACTGTGGTGGGATGCTCGGACTCAGATATGGCTGGAGACATTGATTCAGGAAGTCCACTTCGGGTTATATGATTAAATTTGCAGGGGGAGCTGTGACTTGGCAGTCCTAGGTTGCGAGAGGTGTGTGACTTTGTGCTACGGGGCGGAATTGTGCCATTGCGAAGCATGCGAGGAGTTGCTATGGGTGAAGAGAATTCTTGCGGGAGCTTGGTGTTGTTCAAGATAAATATCAAGCTATTTGTGGATAGTCAGAGTGCTATTTATCTTGGTAAGAACTCAACCTTTCATTCAAGGTCTAAGCACATTGACATGAGGTATCATTGGATACGGGATGCTTTGGATGCTAAGTTGTTAGAGCTGGCTAAAATTCATACTGATGATAATGAACGGTGCTGATATGATGACTAAGGCATTGCAGAGGGAAGTTTGGGGCATTTGTGAGATCGCCGGTTTGGCGGTCTCCACATAGTTGTGGGGGAGATTTGTTGGGTTTTGGGCTCCTTCCTATGTGGAGTAAAAAGCCCGGAGGCTGTGTGAGGGCAAACATGCCGAGCATTTAAGAGTGGAGGGTCGGATTAGAGCGCGAAGGGTATGTCATTTTGTGAGAAATATAGCGATGAGAGAAGGAAAAGAAAAGCTTTGTGATTTTCGCATCCGCCGAGGACTGTTTTCAGATTACAAGCGCGAGATTGGTTCGCCGTTGGATTGGACGATTTTTGGACAACGGGTTCGAGGCGTGATACTTCATTACGTACGGTTAAGATCGTCAATCACGATATCGACGAGGGGAGATAAGTGCTTATGATTTATATTCTGCTTTGGTCTTTCTTTTTCCTTAACATTTTGCATTGGAAGCATTGGTGTTTGATTACAGATTGTTAGGTACATAGCACATTTTTGGTGCACTTATTGGACTCTCTTGTACCTCTATTGATCATAGTGGAGCTATTTCTTTGTGCAGACGACCCGTGGTTTCTGCTTCTTTTCAGGGGGTTTTCCATGTTAAACAAGTGTGCTGTCTCTTGTGTCTTTATTGATTCTGTTTCTTATTTATATTTTATTGGTCCTCCTCATAGGATTTCTTGCAAGTAGGGAATTTAATTTGTGCTACCTTTTGCTTTACATTGTCGGTTGTTATTGTGTTGGCTGGTTTTCCCCTATCAGTTTCAAGTCGAGTGTTCTCAAAGTTTTGCCAGACTGAGTGGGCCAAGTGTTGACATCCTATGCACCAACTTGAGGGGGAGTGTTGCGATAGTGGATTAATAGTTAAAGATTCTCTATTGTAATTCTTTCCTATTACTATTCTTCTCTTTTAGGCAAATAACTTAATTATAGGAAACTATTATATTCTTTCCTATTTTAGAGATAGTTCTCTATTAGACAAATAACTTAATTATAGGAATAACTTGATTGTAGGATCTCTACTATCTTTATAAATATGTACATGTAAGGCCAAGTCTATGAATAAAATATTCTTTTCTATTTTACAAGTCAACATAGAGTACTTACTGATCGCTTAGTTAAATCAATCCATATACTTATTGCAATAAAACAACAAATTAAAGAATCAACAATTTCCCTAGTTATGTAAGTATGCTTTAATTACTACCATTCTAACAGGAACTCCAATAAACATTTATCAGTAATTCGCTTTCCTTTTCAGTAATTCTATAATTATTGCAATCCATACATCAGTAGGAAAGGAAGCAATACTGCATGATACTCATGGATGACCCAGTTGATCCTAAGGGCACCACGACCACTGCCTTCACAAAAGCCAAAGTTTTGTTTTTTTGGTACCAGTTTTGTTATTCCCACACTTTATTTCACGATCCTGACCGATGGGTTTCCAGTATCCAGCCTTTGTTTGCCTGTTGAAGTGATTCCGGAGAGTAATCCTGGGTTTGGAAATGGGTATGGTGGAAATGACGACGATGATGATTCATGAAAGGATAGTAAGGATAGAACCTTTTACTTTATCTAATTTTCACTGGCGCTGAGGAACTTCGTTTAACCATCTAATCTACTACAATTTTGTTTAATATTCTCAAAATCTCATTGAAACATTGGCTAGTAATGAAAAGTAACCGGCCAAATGTTTTACAAACTAAGCAATATCTAGAATTTTGACCAACTATGAGTAAAAAAACTGAAAGTATTTCCTTAACAAAAATAAATCTAATATCATGTAAATGTGTTCTCTCGAATGCTCGCTATATTCAGAGAACATAATAAATTCTTTATTCCTATATATTAATCAAGTATTCTGGATATATATTTATAATTTATGCATTATATTCATGTTTGTAGTATCAATTGCCTAGATAGAGAAACGATTGCATGTCAAGTATATGCTCATGATTCAACACACATAAAATTGTTTTAACTGTAACAAACAAGAATTACTTTTAAATTCATGTAATTTTTAACCACTCTCTATTTGTTTCATCTCTTCTTCGTGCATTTCTTGATGTCCTACTTCATTATCTTTCATTTCTTAAAGTTCAACTTCATCATCTCCATGGATATTGTCATATATAAAAATGAAACTACATAAAGAAAAAATAAACGTCTGCACATGTATTAATTCCTATAAAACTATAGAGAATCACTTATAAAGATTCATTCTTCATTCATAAAAGATTATAAAAAAAATAAACACACTTAAACGTCATAAAAGTTCATTCTTCATTCACAAAAGATAATAGAAAATTAATATAATCAAATATCATAAAGGTCCAACTTCATTTATATGCATAATAAAATGCATAACTAGTTCTTCAAAAATATAAACCTAAAAAAATACTATGATTGATAATCTCATAATTTATTGCCCTAATTCATAACTTATTCATTCAAAACGTTCATCTAGAGTCATCTCTACGAACTCAACCTTTTTCGTTGTAGTATAAAGTAACTTAAGTGCTTTGTAACGTGTCCATTTTTCTAAATTCGGTACTTTTTTTATAAGATTCAAGCAATCGTGCATGTACCTTAGCGTCTTTGAATCAATTGATTGAGATAACTTGTTAATAGAATGAATGAGATTATTTATGATATCTAATATGCTATTACCAATCTCAGAGAATCTAGTTTTCCTTAAGCTTGCTTTTCTTACATCTTTAGATCTTGGAGGGACCTTTACATTCATATATAGTTTATGAAAGTGTTGAGAGTAGACGTCCTAAGATGAAGACTAATATAAGAAATCATGTGTATCACTCTGAATGAATGTTGCAATATTAGAATCATAAATCAACTCATCGAATGACCTTTACATTCATCATCATCATTTAGAACAGTTAATAAATACCGCTGCATTTGCAAATTATGCTGTAAGAAAAAGCCAAACTATGAACAAAGGAAAATTTGAGAAAATTACTACCAAAACAAAGTCAAGAATCTCAAGAGTAACAATCGACAAGGTACACTAATTTGTCAAGTGTATGGGAGACTATGTTAAGTAGCAATGAAAAGCTATTAAGATTTGATCTTAGCTTCACTAGTTCATACATTAGTCAAAACGTGATTTCTACCACTCACTATGGTAACAATTCAAATCAAAATTCTCAAGCATTCATATTAGAAATTGTAAATGATCTTGTTTGTGGACGTGTTGATCCAATCATGTTACTTTAAACTTCAGGAACTTATTGATTAGTGCCCAAAAAGTGCTATTTTGAACCCTATTTATTATAGGTTTTGAGTGTTTTTTGTGTACTAATCATTGTAATTAACCCAATTTACATCAAGGTCCTATTATCCTCTGGCGTTTTGTAAGCGAATTTTGCCGATTTCTGAAGCTAATGGTGCCCAAAATTGTTGGAGTCGATCAAGCACGCGAAGAATTCGGAGTCAAGCTCAGCATTGCGGATCGAGACCCGAGAGGAGAAGAGCGAAAATGCAGAAAAATGGAGCATTGCGAATTTTAGTTTCTGCGAAGCCTTGTGCATCATATGACCTTGTTCCTCCGACAACTGTTCTCTGAATTTCATGCCTCGGTTTTTGTTTTTCCTATTTTAACCCTTGTAACAGCTTTAGTTTGTTTTTTTTTGTAATTTGTAAAGGGGTTTTGGCTATAAGGCCCAGAGCCAACCTTTATTGAAAAACTTAACCCAATAAATTTTAGGAGCCAAGCTTTGACCCGATGTTTTCTCTCTAGTTTCTCGCTTTTCCTTTTTCTCCTTTTCTTGGGTGCTTAAAACATCCCTACGAGGATGACCAGCTCCGGGTGCTGACTAAGGCCCTTCCTCCTTGACGAGAAATTTCTTCCAGGCGAGACTCTGAGGTAATTGTTGGTCCTCTGTTTCTTAACGCATGCATTTATGGGCATTTATGCTCCTAACCTTCACTCTAGGTTCAAATATCTTAGGTGCATCTTGATTGACTAGTATTTGGCAATCTTTTAGGGTTCATTGGATGCTTAATACTAGATCCAGTGATATTCATTAGTTGCCTCCTATTTGTTAATGTAAGATGAGTCCGGGAGGTAGGTTTTCATTGTCTGGGACCATGAATGTTCGTTAAATGCCATCTTTCAAAAGGAAAAATCATAGGGTTTAGTTTTTAAAAGCTAAATGAAGATGGGTTCGAGGGAAATGACTATAGGTCATTTTCCCAGCCTTGAAAAGAAATTGACCCGAGAACCCCTTAGTGAACTTTAGAACCCGAATCCGGCGGCTGAGCACTTCAAGGAGACTTCTTTTAATTTTATTTTATTTAAATTTCCAGTTTCCAAATATTATTCCTCCTTGTTTTACCAAAACCCCAAAATCAAATTAAAGTCACCATTTTTTTTTAACCTCTACTTGTAAATCATTTATGCGAAGAAAACCCATCCTGTGTTCAACCACTAGAGCCCATCTTTGCGAGTAGCTTTGCTACGAGCGTGCAGGAAGAGCCCCAGGATGCAAATTATGTTGATTTCGGATCACCCTAAATGCACCCGAATCAAATGGCGCCGTTATAGGGGATGGTGCCTTGAAATCTTGAGTGAAGGCCAATGAACGCTTGTGATCCTCATCCCACAGAAATCTTGGTAGACTCTTTACTATTTCCTTTGTCATTTCTTTTAGTTTCATAAAAAAAAAAAAATTCTTTGCGGGATTGTTTTGTGTTTGTCTTGTGTTACTTTGGTTTTGCTCACAGGAATCCATGTTCCATCAGGCTTGAACTAGAATCAAATGGAACACATAAGGGAAAACATTATAGTAGTACCACATGGAAAACCTAGAGCTTACATGTCCATGAGGGACTATAGAAACCAATGGATGAGTTCACCATATGGTAGTGCTTACAACCATAGTTGGGGGAATCACACCAATTCCTCATGGGAACTAAGACCTCCACAATATGCTCCTCCTGAACCTCCATTTTATGCTTCAACTCCTCGATCCTCAGCCACCATAGTCGATCCCTCCATTGAACAAGCCATTTTGGACCTTACGGGATAGTGGATGACTTTGTGGCGAAGGGAATAAGAGGGTAATGCCCATTCGAATCGGAAATTGTCACCGTGGGAGAGACAATTTGAACAAGAATTAGATGGGCTGAAAAATGATTTTGAGCATAAATGGGACAACACCCAAGATTCATTGAAGACCTACCTAATCGATCAACATCAATGTCCACCAGAGGAAGAGTGCCAAAGTGACACCATGGCAGAGGAGCAATGTCAACAACAGCCACACCAGGGGCTTATAGAGGATTTTATTGAATTGCCTGAAGGATTGTCTGAATCCTCAGATATGTGTGATGTTGTTTTCGAGGGAGAACCAGAAGGAAATCCTTCCTTTATAGCCCCGAGGAGGGTAATGGAAAGAAATAGTGGAAGAGCCCAGAGCTTGTTTTGAAACCATTTCCCACAAGTGAACCCAACGCCCTTTGCCCGAGCCACCCAGCCTTTGCCCGATGTATCTACTTACCAAGTCAATATCACGCCTCACCTGCATCACAATCCAGGCAAAACCCTTGAAGCACCCGAGCACAAGGCCACCCCATCAACGCCTATTCTGCAAAACTTTTAGAAGTTAGTGGTCCTTTGTCGCGAGTGCCGCTACGTAGAAAACTTTGGCGATTCGGCATGTTGCATGGCCATAGTGGATGGTTTGGGTGCGGGTTTGGATTTGGAAGCTGGCTCGGCATTTTTAAGCTCCTCAGCTACCCCTCCCCCACCCCCACTTTTTGTTTTGTTTTCTTGTTTATTTTATTTGATTTTTATCGTATTCTATTTGGATTTCTATAATTTTCTTCTTAGATTTTGCTGAGCACTTTTAAGTTAATCTTCGTTCTAGCTTGTTTTTCACTTTTACGCAATTTTCTTAATTTTTCTTGTAATAATTTTTGCGAGTTTAAGTGAAGAATTACAGCAGTTGAAAAAATTGCAAGCCACTTTAAGGGACGGGAGCGTGAAGATGCCACAATGGAGCGGGGAGAATTCGCAACCGACTTCGCGATAAGCGAGAGTACATTTTCGCTATCATAAGCGCGAGGAAAATCATTCTGGGCGATCCCAAAATGCACGATAACGGAGTAAAAAAAAAATTTGTTTTGTCTTTTTATTTTATTATTTTTTATTTTTATTAAAAAAATTATTTTTCTTTTATATATATAAAAAAATGTTTTTATTTTATTTTTATTATTTATTAATTATTTTATTTTATTTTTAAAAAAATTTCATATAACGAAATTTCACGCCTGGGTTACGAAATCAAATTTTCGCTATCATGTAATTTTCATATGGCCTTATTTGCCTCCGATTTTTGTTTCCTTCATACTTTTCATCAGGAAATATTTTGGCGTTTTGGTACCGTTGGAAAGCTTAGAGAGTGTAGAATCTAAATATGGCCAGAAAGAACACTTTTGAAATTATTATAAAGGTGTAATTTCAAAAATGCTCCAACTTGTCACTTTTTTTCTCTCTTTTCTTCTCCTAACTTGTTTATTTGAAGTCAAACGGAATTGAATAAGGTGTCGATGGAAGAACTGCGAAGTCTCCTATCCAACAACGATCACATCTCATCAGGAGTGCACTTCCTTCCTAACTTTCCAATCAGAGCCGTTTAGGACAGAATGTTGGTTGGGGGATAGTTAGCAAAGGAAGTGGCTTTTGTATTTATGTTTTTGTTATTATTTTGAGTGGCCCATTTTGTGATGTTCAGTGGCTTGCTGGGTTCCTACCTTTCTATAAAAATTTGTTATACTATCGAAGCTTACTTTCAAAATTTGGACCCATTTTGTAACCAAAATTTTTGTGTGTTTTGCCTAGTTCATAGTTTGAAAAATTGAAACTTCGTCCAATTATATTGATGTTAGATTGGTTCCATGCCTAATTGAGTGGATGACTAGTTGAATTCTTGCTAATTTCGACATTTTTCTTCCACCTTCAGCTAACCCCACACAGTGCACATCGGAACCTTGATAACGATAAACTACTAACCTCGAGCCTTGCAATAACCTACCCTAGTTTCATTGACCACCTTTAATAGGTTAAGGACCCCCATGAAAAGAAGGCCAATGTGTCTTCCAAAAAAAATAATAATAAAAAGAAAAAGCAAAAAGAAAAAGAAAAGAAAAAGAATAAAAATTGCAACGCTTTGCCTTGAAACCCGAGCACGGTCCAGGGTATATAAGCCTTTAAACTGGTGCCAGCCAAGCGGTTGGGAGCCAGGCTCAGTCTTGCTACATGGGTGGATAGGTGGAGTTGAGCAAGTTGTAGGTCTTTGGAGTCCTGCGAAATCATTCGAGTCCCAGGGGTGAAACTAGAAGAGTTTGTGGTCGAAAGATCCTTATGACTTGGTGCCTTAAGCCTTAATTGGTTGGGAGTCATGTTAGATCCCGTTACATGGACTTTGGTGGTCGATTCCTCGGCATTGCACCTACAGCATAAAAGATTGTGGAATAAGAGGTGGGTCTGATCTATTGGGTTGGTTGGCACGCTGGAATTTGTGGCGAGTAGCTAGGTTGGGGGAGAGTGCGGTTTAATGATTTATTGTTGAGAGGTACGATCAAATAAACACTTAGATTTTTGTGATTCTGGTTGTTCACGGGAATGAGGCTCTTTTAATACTCAATTTTGTATGGCATTCATTCTCTCATGATAGTTATTGGACACGGCTGCTGATGATTCTTATAAGTTAGGCATTACTCATTCCACAGCCTTTTGAAACTCTGTTTTGTGAACATTATTTTGTTATCGTTGTATCTTTCTTTTCTTTTCTTTTCTTTAACTTTCATTCTTCAGGGACTAGCAATGTGTGGGTTAAGGGGGTGTGATTAGTGCCCCAGTGCTATTTTGAATTTATTTATTAGGTTTTGAGTGCTTTTTTGTATCTTATCAATTGTAATTAACGATTTACATTAAAGATTACTATTATCCCTCTTGATGCATTTTGTGGCAAATTTGCGGTTTTTGCAAGCTAATAGTGCCAAAATTGTTGAGTCAATCAAGCACGAGAATTAGTCAAGCTCGGCATTGCGGTCGAGAGATACGAGAAAGGAAAGAAGAGTAGAAATGCAAGAAAAAATGGGCATTGCGAATTTTGGTTGCTCTGACACTTTGTGCATCATGTGAGCCTTGTTCCTCCGAAACTGTTCTCCCTGCATTTCACGCCTCGATTTTTATTTACATTTGCTGTTTCTTCTATTTTAACCCTTATGTAGCTTTAGTTTTTTTTTTTTTTTTGTAATTTGTAAAGGGGTTTGGCTATAAGGCCCCCAAGACAAGCACTGTTGAAAAAAACTTAACCAATAAAATTTTAGGGCCAAGCTTTCAGCCCGTGTTTTCTCTCCAGTTTCCCTCTTTTCCTTTTTCTCCCCTTTTCTCGGCTGCCAAACACCCCTCTGAGGATGACAACTCAGGATGTTTAACTAAGGCCTCCCTCAGCAGACGGAAAATTTCTTTGGAGGCGGTATACGAATGCTTGTTGGTCATTGTTTCTTAACGCACGCATTTATGTCGTATGCTCCTAACCTTCACTCTAGGTTCAAATCTCTTAGGTGCATCTTGATTGACCAGTATTTGGCAATCTTTTAGGGTTCATTGGATGCTTAATACTAGATCCAGTGATATTCATTAGTTGCCTCCTATTTGTTAATGTAAGATGAGTCTGGGAGGTAGGTTTTCACTGTCTGGGACCATGAATGTTCGTTAAATGCCATCTTTCAAAAGGAAAAATCATAGGGTTTAGTTTTTAAAAGCTAAATGAAGATCCGGTTCGGGAAATGACTATAGGTCATCTTCCCCAACGCGAGGAAATTGACCCGAGAACCCCTCAGTGAACTTTAGGGCCCAGATCAATGACGAGCACTTCAAAGGGAGACTTCTTTTTAATTTTATTTTATTTAAATTTCAGTTTTCCAAATATTATCCCTCACTGTTTTTACCAAAACCCCAAAATCCAAATTAAAAGTCACCATTTTTTAACCTCACTGTAAATCATTTGTATGAAGAAAACTCATCCATGTGTTCAACCCTAGAGCCACTATACTGCAGTAGCTTTGCTTTCTGTGATAGGAAGAATTAGGATACAAATTTTGTTGATTTGGGATCTTTCTTGTGTACAGGAATCTTATCCATTAAGGCAACTATAAGGAATGTATTACATAAAGTGTCATTGAGTAGGTAATGGTTAAAACTAACTTGTCTATTTCTCATATAGGAACAACTATTATTTAGTCAAGTGCACAATTTAAACCTCTTCATCTTATCAACATTTTACATGTTCCTCATAATACCAAAAACCTATTAAGTATATCACAATTTACTGAGGATAATAATGTGGTTGCTAAATCTTTCTTTTATTTGTCATTTTAAAGACAAGAACAAAAAGAGTGTGTTGCTTTAAGAGAAACTTAAAGATGGCTTGTACTAGTTTGGTCTCTCCAAGGAACCAATTAACAATAATATAATCTTTATCATCAACAAGAGGTAACTCATCCCTATATTTTCATGATTCAAGTTAGTCTCTCGTTAGACCTCCTACCACCTTTACCACTAGCAACCACAAAACTAAAAACAAAAACAAAATACTTGATCAGTGACATAGAAGACTCAATCACTCTGTGTTTAGTTTTCTCTCTTACTAAAACTTATTGACATTCATGTTAATCATGAAAAGAACTTTCTTTATGTCAAGGATATCAGTGGGTAGACAACTAAAACGATGTCATTTCCTAAATCAATAAAACCTCTTCATATATACTATGTATGGGTCCTATAATGGTTTAAACAACTTAAGGATATCAATACTATATAGCCTTTGTTGATAGCTTTACTAATTTTATTTGGACTCATCCAATGAACTTAAATAAGAAATTCTAGCCATTTTTCTTCACTTTCAAAAGTGAGTTGAAAGACAATTTGACTACAAAATAAAAGGCTTACAAGCTATATTTGGGGAGAGGAATATCGGACGGTCACATCACCTCTCAAACAATTAGGTGTTATATTGAGATACGCTTGTCACCAAACTCATGAACAACATGGTAAAGTTGAATGAAATCATCCCCTCTCTCTTAGCCCAAGCTTTAATGCCACTCAAATTCTAGAACTTTCCGAATAATAATAAGAAAATTAAAAATAAATCTTAAAAAAATATAGTTTGGAAAATAATCCTACATATAATATATGATTTTCTTCCCATCATCAAGTCACATCATATTCAAGCTTCAAAAATTGGGTTTTTTGGTTTTGAGTCAAAAAAACTAGCAAACCCTAAATATTTTGGTTTCTTCTTCAGAAAAAATCCGGTTTCTTCCCCAATAGTGCCAGTGTCAAGCACCAATTTTTGTGGTCGGGTGAGGTTTTCTCTTATATTTTTCCTCCATTACAAGTTCTTGTTTGTATTTCTAGTTTGTTTTGGGAAAGCTTTGGTCGATGGAGTGGGAAACAATGAAGGGTCAGGGTGGTCATGCATTTTGATTTTTTCAGTGTAGGAGGTGGTCCTAAATTTGATTTTGTTTGGTTTTTGTTGAAGGAGAGAGGAAGGAAAAGAGGATTTGTGATGGGGTCTTGTTGGTGGTGCGGTGGGGTTCACACTATTGGTAAGGAAAGAGAAGGTTTGGGTTGGGTTTCCATTTGGGGGAAAAGCGAGATGGGTGGGGCGCAGAGAAGAGAGGAGCAAGTGATTTTGGGCTCTAGTTGGGGAGGAAGGGAGGGGGAGAAGAACGGGGGGAGGGGAAGAAGAACGGGGGGAGATGGGGAGAAGAACGAGGGAAGGGGCTGTTTGGTAGTGGAAAAAAAAATTTCCTATTTCTTTTTAATTTTGATACTTCATAAGGAGATGAGAAGAAAATCTTTTTAATTTTGATACTTCATAAGGATGTGAGGAAGATTGAATCATATTCATTGTTGAAAATATGGAGATTTTGAAGAAATTTGGAAGTATTATCTGTCACACCCCGATTCCCGATCCAACCCGATTAGCGGATCCAAACCTAGTTTGGGGTGCAAGAACATATACTGGGACTATTTACTTGCTTAATCAGACATTGGTATATCCAAGTCTTATAATATATCAACATATCATATACAAAAGTCCAAAATAAAACTACCCTTTGTAGTGGTGTTTTAAGTATCATATATACGGTCTTTTGAGTCCCATTTACATATTCAAAACTATACATTTACATTTACTGATCAGAGCACATAACCTACAGTGATGAACCCCTACTCGTGTGTTGGCCTTCCAGAATGCGGAAGTTCTCGGACGTCTTCTCCTATACCTACACGGATTAAAAACTCGTGCTAATCTTTACGCTTAGTGGGAAACATATGAAATATGCATGTACACATTTATGTTCAGCATATAACAATAACAGATATCATAAATTTCATGCATTCATATCATGGACTTATACAAGTACTTATGCTTATAACAGGCTTATACTTATTCAGATCTCCCGTTTGAGTCACAGAGCTTATTCTTATTCAGAACTTATGCTTATAACAGACTTATGTTTATTCGGGTCTCCCGTAGGAGTTATAGAGCTTATTTGTATTATGGACTTATGCTTATAACAGACTTATTTTTATTCGGGTCTCTCGTAGGAGTTACAGAGCTTATTCTTATTCAGAAATACCCGTAGGTATTACGGTCGAGAATAATCGCATTTATTCCTCTTTATTCATTATCCGAGGTTATTATCCATATAACTATATGGGAATACTGAGCCGGTGCTAATAAAAGTGTAAGACCTGACACAATAAGTATCAGAGAATGCTATATATGCGGAAGTGCTGTAGCACAAAGCGGGATTGGATGCGAGACGGGAGTGCCGTAGCACAAATCGGGACGAGGGTGTCGTAGCCCAGCGCTTGAGGACGGGGAGTGTCGTAGCACTAATAGAGCGGGAGTGTCGTGGCACTAGCGGGACGGATGCCATAGCCTTTAGCGGGAGTACCGAAGTACTAATCGAAGTCTTAGAACCTTGTCGGGAGTCTGCATTTGCTAATCGAGTCTTAGACGCTGTCGGGATGCCAGAAGTGCTAATCGGAGTCTTTGGAGCACTGTCGGGAACACCCGAAGTCTTGTCAGCGGGGGCGTGCACGCCGCGTCGTGACAAAAGTGTCGTGTCATTTAATACTTAGTCTTAGGCATTCCTACGATTATATGTGTTCAGACACTTCCTATCTTATTATCGGGGCATGAACTTTGCTTCCATCAAAGCTTCGCCTAGGCGGCGAGGTACGGTACTTTTCTCACTTAATTTCATCATTTTCTATACTTTCGGAATGCGTATTTTAGCTTAAATACGCAAAAATAGCAAAAGCGAGAGTTGTCGGGACCACACATGTCGGTCTTGACTCTAACTGTACTACCGATGCGGGTTGATTACGGAGGGGGTGATGCGGGGTTTAGGGTTTGTGCTAGTGGGTTGGCTCTTGCATCACACATCTCCGATACGGGTTCAAGGTGTCTTACGTCTGGATCTCGGCTTGCCCGAAATGACATTTCACCATTTTTCATCACACTTTTCTTCCATAATTCTCTTCTATTTCACTCCTTATCCAAGAAATCTTGGCTTGAAAATCCCCTCGAACAACTCCACCATTGCTTTTAATTGGTCAAGAATCCAGGATTCATACCCCAGTTCACTTGATTCTACAAAACCTTGGAATTGTGAAGGATTTCATATCAACATTATCAACTAGGGATTTTCAACTAAACTTCCCCCTTAAATCTATGAGTTAGGATGTCTTCCTAACAAAACCCTAGAAAAAGGAACAATTTAATCTTGAAAACCACAGCAATCATACCCAAGTAATTCATGTAATCATACCAAAATCCTTACAATTCCATACCAAAGTCATGTATCCATACAAGAATCCATACCTTGGCTTGATTTCCCCCCTTTCTTCCTCTTCTTCTCCTCCCTCTTCCTCTCCTTCCCGTAAGCCTTGTTTGGAACCAAAAATAATCCATTTTTGGTCTCCTCCTCTATTTATAGTGAAAGTTTTCCTTATTTGCCTTATAGTCCTCCATCGTCTAGGAATTTGTATTTCAATTTTAGTTATTTCTACTTTGACCTTAAATCTTAACAACTTATAAATTTTATACCCCCCTTTTGTCCTTCTCTTATACTTTCGGTTTTATAAATTTCTATATTTTATGATTAATTCTGAATTTCAATTTATCTTGGGCGTGAAATACCTAACATGTTGCGAAAACAACTAGGGTATATTTCGAGGGGTGTTACATTATCTATAGGAGAAATTTGATTAAGATTGAATTCAAATTTTAATTGTCTTATCGATGGGTTTGTAGAGCCTTCATGTTTTAGAATGAGATGATCCTTTGAGCTAGGTAAGATTAATTTTGTAAGGACTAATCAATGCTTTAAAAACTAGGCTGGATTAACCAATCACGATGTCGTTAACTAGTGGTTTCTGATCAGGGTTGACTTTTGGGTCGAGCGCGATGGGCGGCGAGAACTGTAAACTAAGCCCGGTTGAACCTGTGGTCAGTTTGACCAAATACATTTTTTTAACAAAATTACATTCAAAGCTGTCTGGCCGAACAATTGGCAAATACCACACTTATAGCTTCACTTAAGTGGTTTACTGATTTTGGTTTAAACAAATATATAAAGGCTAGTAAATGTCCCTTCCATTTTGATGTGGGACAAGGGAGGGAGTTTAATTTAAGGCCCTTAAGGGGCAAGAGATGATAGGGCGTAAGTTTAAAAATTTTACATCCAGAAATAATCGAACTTGAGTCATTTGCCTTCTAATAGGTTCTTAGGTAGGCTAAATAACACCATAATATCCATTTCTGAAAATGTAACATTCTAACATAAATATAAATATAATTAAAAACATAATATATTATAATGTCAATTTTTTTCATTTTCAATAAATTTTTACATTTACATGTGTTTTCACAACTATATAAAAATAAGTAAATAACAGCCCATAAATAATGAATTATATATTTTAAAATTAATTTAATTTTTTTAAATATAAATTATATAATTATGACATGCACCATCACTCAGATCTCATTTCCATTCATAAAATCTCTTTATTTTCTTTATCATTGCATCCCCATTCAAGAGTCATGTTAAGATTGTGCATATTCTTTGGTTATTAAGTGTGGGGGCCTATAATGCATTATTCATTGTAGTTTTGTATTTTGTTTAACATCATTGATAAAGGAGAATCAATCCTTGAATTGTGTAGTGAAATTCTTGTTTTGGTTCATTATAAGTTATATCATAATTTTTTATAGTTGATGTGAACAAGGTGTATTACATGCGATGACTAAGTTGTGAAATTTTTGTTCAGCCAAGTGACAATTAATTTGTTAAATCTTATATTTCTTGAAATTGATTATTTATAGGTACATGTATGGATGGTTTGATTACAACTGTTTGTTACAAGAATTGTGAAATTATTGATGGTCCATATGGTGTAGGTTATAGTTGTCCTTCAGAGAGAGGTGTTTTGGTCAATAATATGATAACATATGATGAGTTAGAAGATAAGTTGTGTCATGTTATGTCGATTGATCGTGCTCACACCAAGTTATCCATAGTTTTTCGATATCCAATATTGATGCCAATTGGAAATGGGAACATTAACTACGCCGCGATTACCAATTAAGATGGTGATGATGTAAATTTAATGTTTCATGTTGCGCTTCTGAAATCCACAGCATTGTCAAATACCATTGAAATGTACTTGCGGACATGTACAATGGATCACTCATGTGTGGACAGTATACCATCACAGAGAATAATGCTACCCAATGATATGGAGATACTAGCTACTAGTGATGCCATGAGAGAAATATTGAGATGGACGCGTGAAGGTGAGGGAACTTTGGCCATAGTGAGCTCAATTAGTTATTATAGTCTCTACAAGAACTATGTTGATATCCCACTTACAAATGAAGATTATTGGTCATATCTGGATTTTTCCTATTATTCTATCCCGATTCTCAAATAATTAGGGATGGGGCATCTGAATCATCAAGGATAAGGAATGAAATGGATTTGAAAGAGCAAGTGTTAAGATTCGATGTAGCTTATGTAAAATAGAGGGCATAATGGTAAGTAATTATCCCAAAAAGGATGGAGGGCAATCCACCTAATCCCCTCCTCAAGGAAATTAAGTACTAAATTTATTCATTTTCTTAGTATATATTTACTTAAATACATTTAATTTTTCCATATTGGAAATGTGATTAATATTAATTCTTACTTACTCTATACATGGTCTTACCGCATGATGGAGCCAGGACCTTTGAATCCTTCAGTTTTGCATGGACAACGTACGCATAAGTCTTCTCTTGCTTAGGAAGGTGTTGCACTAAGGGAGCTTCATTGTCGACATCGTGAGGCTAGCTTTCATTGGAGTAGTGCTCTTGATACGCGTATCATTCCATTGTTACCACAAGTAGGCTTCTATGGTGTTGCACGTTTAGGATTCATTTTCCCCCCAGGCTAGCCTTAATACGCCTTTGTTGAGATGGCGACCCGGGACTGTACATTCCACTTACCTCAAGGGGAGTGCACAATCACACTCCAAGACATTACCACTCTTCTTAGATTGCCAGTTCATGGAGTAGCAGTTACTAACAACACATCTCTACATTGGAGAGATGTTTGTCATTCTTTGTTGGGACTCAATCTAGGGGAAACAGATTTAAATAGGCAACACCTTTATCTTACATGGTTGAGTCGGAGCTTTCCTAGTTTGGCACTTGATGTTGATGAGGAGTCTATTCGACGCTATGTTAGGGCTTATATTTGACAGCTTGTTGGAGGTTTCCTCTTTTTAGGAAAGTCTAGCGATAAGGTGCATCTTATGTTTTTACCACTCGTGAGGATTTTGAGAAGTTTGTTGGCTGTTCGATTCTGATTGGGGGTAGTGCATGTTTAGCATGGCTTTTATCGGCTTGATTGTGTTGCGCTTCTCATATTGATACTCATGATATATATCTAGGCCATTGATATTACTTCAAGTGAAATATGGATATGGGATAGGTTTCATACATTACCTAATTGTTGTATATTCTCCACATGATCGAGTTACTGCGGCTCCATTGGCCATTTGTACATTACCACCATTAATGTTACGTATGATCTAATTAAAGTCATCTTTTTGTTTTTATGATCGATTCAAAATTGAGTTCATTATGTTTTTTTTCTTATTTATACAGATGGGAAGATGAGTATTAGACCACCTCGTCATCCATGCATGTTTTATCACAATATAGGTACCGACTTGATCAACTTACACCAAATCAGGTGATAAAACATTGACTTCTTTACTTTAACTATTTTCTTTGAACAATTTCCAAACTCTTGATTACAAATAACAAATTTTTTTATTTAACAATAGATTATATGGTAGCCTTATAATAATGATGATTTGAGTGGTGGACTTCCCGATTATCGTGTAGTTGGGAAAGATCTTTGGTGCATTATATCACCATTGATATGTTTCCACATTGTTGAATGGCATAGACTTGATCTTGTTATGCGATAGTTTGGGTTTCGGCAGGGGATTCCTCGACCATGTGACAATGATTCAAACTTACATAAATGTGATTCGAGAGGTAGGCATGATGTTAATTGGACTGAACAACATGGAGAGTACATTCGATGATGGGCCTTTAGGCACGATCATATTGCTAGGGATCAGATGGCATTTGGTCCACTGGGGTATCATGATCCATACATGGTGCAGGCATCGCTCGATCAACGACCGATTTCTTACTCATCTTGGGTCCTTCCATAGCTATTGGTAATTTTTCCATGTTTTATACATTTATTATATTATATTATATTATATTTTTACATCCCGAACTCATCTTTATGTGGTTTGTAGACTATTACAGCATACATCAAATACATGATATTTCACCTTGAGGAGGGACGTATCTGCGGATTATGTACTACTATTTGAAGGCTATACATGAGATGGATCGACACATGCTCCATATAAATGTATGGTGTAGTTACCGCGACTCGACCCGCCGTGCCGAGGAGGGGGGGGGAGACTGGCGACCGGTGAGGGTCACATGGGAGGGACTAGATTTTCCAGGTTGTTCGGATACACCATCGATTGATATTAGGGCACCACATCCTGAACCTCAATCTGGGGTCTAAACCGGGAGGGAGCCATAGGACATGAGGACTTTAGTCACACGTCACGATCTTCTAGGTGCACCATTAGGCGATATGGAGGACACTCATATTACGCGTGGGAGGTTCCATCCATACCGCGTTGATAAACATTTTGCATCATCACGCTTAACCATTGGGCTGTAATACGATGATGGTCAATTCCCTACGATCGATGTTGATCATGGCGAGACAAGATGATGATCATAGGCGGGGCGTGTTAGGAGATGTAGGGAGGAAGACATGGTGGAGTCGAGAACATGAGATTTTCTTTGTGTTAACTGATAAATGGATTGGATCAGGATCGATACGAAAAATGAAGGCTCCTTCATGCGGTACTCATTGAGGATGTTAATACATTTGACTTGTATTTCCGATATTGTTAGTTTTTTGGATGTTGGTACATGTAATGTGTATTTTGGATACTTCTACTTATAATTCATGTTTTGGATATTATTGGTACTTTGGATGTTTGTTATAGTCTATTGAAAGGTGTTGACTTGGTTAATTTGGTTTAATTGATATTGGATAAAATGTTAATCATGATGTATATAGGTGATAAATTTATGATTTGTATTAAAGATTAAGTGTTCAATATAAAAGTTGTCTTATAGAATGGTGCAAGGGATTAATGCTCTTGAGCGACGACTTTTAGAATAATTGTTGTTTATGAAATAGTGTAAGATGTCTTTTCAAAGAGCGCTGGAGTGTAAATTGAAAATTTCCCGAAATTTTGAAAGTGTTTAACTACCAAGAGCGCTTTCGGTGTAAGTCAAAATTTTCAAAATTATGAAAGTGTCTCTCAAAAACATTTCAGCGAATAATGCGAGTGTGTAGCGAAAGACATACTTTCAATGTAGAATTGAAAATTTTCAAAATTTTAGTGCCTTTTCAAAAAACACTTTCAATTAAATAGTCGCAGATGTGTTTAGCGAAAGAGCGCTTTCAATGTAAATTGAAAATTTCCAAAATTTTAAATGTGTCTCTTTAAAAGACAATTTCAGTGTAAATTGAAAATTTTCAAAATTATGAAAGTGTATCTTCAAAAGACACTTTCAACGAAATAGTACAAAAGTGTCTCTTTGAGGAACACTTTCGGTGTAAATTGAAAATTTTCTAAAATTATGAAGGTGTCTGCACCAAAGACAACACTGACAGTAATCCTGAATGTTTAACTGAAAAACTGACTTCGATGTAAATTGAAAATTTTAAAATTATGAAAGTGTCTCTTCAAAGGAGACACTTTCTCAGCGAATTAGTCTTAGTGTCTCTTGGCTTGACTTTCGATTGTAAATTGAAAATTTAAAAGAATTTTGAAAGTGTCTGCTTAAAAGATACTTTCATTGTAAATTGAAAATTTTCAAAATTATGAAGTGTCTCTTCAAAAGGCAGCTTTGACGAAATAGTGCAAGGTGTCTCAGCGAAGGCGCTTTTCGGTGTAAATTGAAAATTTCTAAAATTTTGAAGGTGCCTCTTCAAAAAAAACTTTCAATATAAATTGAAATTTTTCAAAATTATGAAGTTGTCTCTTCAAAAGACATTTTCAACGAAATAATGCAAATGTGTTTCTTCAAAAGACACTTTCAGTATAAATTGAAAATTTTCAAAATTATGAAAGTTTATCTTCAAAAGATACTTTCAACGAAATAGTGCAAATGTGTCTCTTTAAAAGACACTTTCAGTATAAATTTAAAATTTTCAAAATTAAGAAGGTGTTTCTTCAAAAAGCACTTTGATGAAATAGTGCGAAGTGTTTTAGCTAGATAATTTGATGTAAATTAAAATTTTCAAAATTATAAAAGTGTATCTTTAAAGGGGACACTTTAAGTAAATAATTAATAAATGTGTCTCTTGAAACACTTTTGGTGTAAATTCAAAATTTTCAAAAATAATGAAGATATATTGAAAAACATTTTGATAAAATAATATAAAGGTGTGCTTGAATAACTTTCGATGTAAATTATAAATTTCAAAATTTTTAGAATGTGTCCAGCTTGAAGAGACAACTTCAGGAGTAGCTATATTTATAATAGATTTAAGAATATTTTTAAATCTATTGTAATAGAAGAATTTTTTATTTTTTTTAAACTAAATGTCTAAAAAACCGCTCAAATTCAAATTCTAGTGGTACTCTTTCCTCACCAAATTTTTGTAAGTGTGTATTTAGTACTAAGCTATATGAAACATCATTTGAATAATATTATGATATTTCAATTTAAAAAATATATTTAATATTAAAAAATTATAATCCTATTTAATTCAAATGTATTAATAAATATAAAACATAAATAGTGATATAAGTATATTATCATGTTTTATAAGCTTTTTTATCTGACTTTAATTTTAAGGTAATGAAAGCTTATCTCACTATGATTGAAAGTCGGACCTGAGCCTTATGCTCTTTTGTATGTTTTAATGATGAACGACCTATCACTCCAGTTAGACATGATGGATTATAGTTTTTTATTCATAACAAACAAGTAAATGAAGTTTACAAATAAAATAATTAAAAATTATTTTACTTTGTTTCTTGTTCATCCATGTCCATACATATTAATTAATCAAAAGTTTTTTTTTGAAGAAATTAATCAAAGCTAAATCCTAAAAAAAACAATATGCATTTATATTTATATTAGAAATATTTGATTAAAAGACATCAAATAATTCAAAACTTATGATTCTAACATCCTTCATGTTTTTTCTTGAAAAATGACCAAAATACCATTTCTCATTTCATATATTTATGTTATCCCTTTTCCAAGAAAAAAAGGAGTATAATTTTATCAAAATCTTTTCAAAAAGTGATGGAAGGTAAAATTTTCATATTGGAGAAACTTTCAAAAGAAGTTATTTTAATCAGATAAATCAGCACATATTGTACCACCCTTAGGATGAAGTTCTCCAGTTGAGGTTAACTGCTTAGGTGGCATAAACTATAAGAAGAATGTATCGGGACACATTTCGTCCATGCTTAAAAGTATGATATTACAAGCTATAAAATTCCCGTTTCAATTTTATACGTTCGTGAAATGAATTATCGTAGAACATAGTCGAATGAGTGGGATGAAATTAACTTGAAGTCTTCATGAAATCAAGGCTGAAATCAGTTGGTGAACATGGAAGCTACATTTTCCGGCACAACCTCAAAATAACCGAGTTGGGAAAATCGGGTCAAATCGATGAAGCCATCAAAGTATTCCAACAGATGACCCACCAAAACACTGTAACTCACAATTCAATGATCTCTATACGCAAGAATACTTGAATGAAAACAATGCCATGATTGTTTGATGGAATGCCTCACAGAAATATCGTCTCTTGGAACTCAATGATTGCTGCCTATTTGCACAATGACATGGTTGAAGAAGCTCGCCATCTTTTTGATAAAATGCCCGCAAGAGACCTTTATTCATGGACTCTGATGATCACTTGCTATACCCGAAATGGGAAGCTTGCAAAGGCCAAAGACTTGTTTAATTTGCTGCCTTATAAGTGGAACCCGGTTTGCTGGAATGCCCTGGTTGCAGGTTATGTGAAGAACCGGCAATTTGATGAGGCTAGGAGGCTGTTTGATGCAATGCCTGCTAAGGATTTAGTTTCATGGAATTCAATGCTGTCTGGGTATACCCGAAACGGGGAGATGCGTTTGGGGTTGCAGTTTTTTGAGGAGATGGCAGAGCGTGATGTGGTCTCATGGAATTTGATGGTGGATGGGTTTGTGGAGGTGAGTGATCTGAATTCAGCGTGGCAGTTCTTTGAGAAGATTCCAAACCCGAATACTGTCTCTTGGGTTACAATGCTATGTGGGTTTGCGAGATTTGGCAAGATTACGAGGCTAGGGATCCCTTCATAAATGCCGGTAAATGTGTACTTGGAATGCGATGATTGCAGCTTATGTTCAGAATTGTCAAGTTGATGAGGGCTATTAAGACATTCATGTGGAAATGCCTGAGAAGAACTCAATATCTTACTACTGTGATTAATGGGTATGTTCGTATGGGTAAGCCCAGTGAAGCAAAGGCAATTACTAGATCAAATGCCTTACAGAAATGTTGCAGCTCAAAAACAGCAATGATCTCTGGTTATGTACAAAACAAAAGAATGGATGATGCTCGCGAAATTTTCGGCCAAATAAGCACCCGAGATGTGGTTTGTTGGAACACCATGATTGCAGGCTATGCACAATGTGGAAGAATGGATGAAGCTCTCCAGCTATTTAAACAGATGGCCAAGAAGGACATGGTTTCTTGGAACACCATGATTACTGGTTATGCTCAAGTAGGACAAATGGATGCAGCCATAAAGATCTTTGAAGAAATGAAGGAGAAGAATATAGTTTCATGGAATTCTTTGATTTCAGGTCTCACACAGAATGGTTCATATTTGGATGCACTCAAGAGTTTTCATGTTGATGGGGCAAGGAAGGTCATAAAACCCGAATGATCCTACTCTCGCTTGTGGACACAGTGCCTGTGCCCATCTTAGCTCTGCAACTTGGAGTGCAACTTCACCAACTAGTGATGAAGAGTGGTTATGCAACTGATTTGTTTGTCTCTAATGCATTGATCACAATGTATGCCAAGTGTGGAAGCATCTCCAGTGCTGAACTTCTGTTCAAGGACATTGATTGTTTTGATGTAGTTTCTTGGAATTCTCTGATTGCTGCTTGTAAGTTTAAATGGGAATGGAAGAAGAAGCTCTTTAAACTCTTCAGAAGATGGAGGTTGAGGTGTGGCCCCTGATGAGGGTCACATTTGTCGGAATACTTTCTGCTTGCAGTCCATAACGGCCTCATCAATCAGGGTCTAAAAATTGTTCCAAAGCATGGTCTGAGCATACAAGATTGGCCCCTTGGCTGAACACTATGCCTGCATGGTTGATCTGTAGCCGAGCAGGGAGGTTAAAGAAGAGGCCTTCCAACTGAGTGAGGGAAATGAAGATCAAGGCCAATGCTGTGAGCATATGGGAGAATACACTGCTTGGAGCCTGCAGGATACATGGGAATCTAGAACTAGCCAAGTTTGCAGCAGAACGGCTTCTTGAACTTGAACCACATAAGACTTCGAATTATGTTTTGGTATCGAACATGCAGGCAGAGATGGGCAGATGGGATGAGGTAGCTAGGGTGAGGAGATTGATGAAGGAGAGGGGAGCAGAGAAGCAACCAGGATGGAGCTGGATTGAGCTTCAAAATAGGGTGCATGCCTTTCTCTCAGAGGATCCAGCACAGCCCAGGGCTGTGGAGTTATGTAATTTATTGAGAAGCCTAACAGCACATATGGGAAACACAGCTGAAATGCCTCTAGAATGTTTCTGATTTTCTTTTGAGTCTTATCATTATCTAGGATGTTAGATGTTGAATTCTTTGGTATTCAAACTGCCATGTGTACATTACATGAAATACATGTCCCATTCATTCAATGTTCAAATGGCACTCCATGTTTAATAGAAGTCAAGGTGTGGATCAAATGATCAGAATTGAGTGAAACCAAATATTCACAAGATCTTTTGCATGGAATTGGAGGTCTAGTGATTTGGGTATGGACAAAAAGAATGAAGAAAGCTTTACAAAGCTTAATTTTACAAGTAGAAGATAAAAGAGGAGCTGCATTAGAAAGATTCAGAATAAATTTGAAGGTTTCATAGCTTCACAAAGCATACGATACCTGAAAATGCTTTATTACATAGAGAGGATAGATTTGGAAGACCCAAATAAGGACATGGGTTAATAAGGAATTTCATTTTACTAGTTTTGGGGCCTTTTATTTAATTATGGTTTCCTTTTTAATTGTGCTTTTAATAATTTATTTTAAGCCACATTCATTGTAAGTGGGCCAAATTCATGTTTAGGGTTTTGGGGCATTTTTGGGGGTTGTTTTAACCATAAAAAGCAAATGTCATTTGAAGAAAATACAGTTTATATTTAATGAAAGTTTATTCAAAAACCTTTTGTTCTTGATTGAATACATGGAAATCCGACTTATCAAAGGAGTGATCAACCTTGTGGCATCTCAAGATTAGGGTTTTAAGGAATTAGTTTCCTTTTGGCTCTAATCAAATCTCCAAAATCTGTCTTAGCATTGGGAGCGATTCTCTTCCATTGAATTCAAGGGTTCCTAAGGCTAGTCGTCTAAAGGGTTTGCATCAATTGGTATCAGAGCTTTTGGTGCTAAAAATAGGTTTTGTTTCTATATCATTTTGTTTGTTTGTTTCGTTTTTTTTATTCAAAAAAAAAAAAAAAATGTTCTTGAGAGGGCTATCATCTTAAGACAACCATAACTTTTGATCTAAGTATTGAAACAGTTTGTGTAGCATATCAAATCAAAGCCCTTTTCAATCTCCATAAATCTAGATAGTATGCAGGTCATCTATTACCCATCCTTACATAAAAATTTTACATTTCTTCCATCAAAATTCTAAAATTGTTCTTGGGGGGCTGCCATCTTAAATCGATCCCTTAACACGATCGATTATCGAAACATATAGCATATCAAACGAGAGCCCTTTCAATCCTGAATATCTTCTGGATAGCTTGCAAGTCATCTACCACACATCTTTACATAAAAGTTTCACATTTCTTCTGTCAAAATTCTAAGAAGTTTTTCATAATTTTCTTGTTTTTCTTAATTCCTTGATCTTGAACAAAATTTCATATTGATATCCTTATTATTAGCAGCTTATGTTACAATATATATATATATATATATATATACAACAAGGATAGGTGTTGAAATTCATTCTTTGCCTATAAGATTGTTTTGATGTTTTTCAGTATCTATCAAATGACTTCATTTGAGTAATGTTCTTTCATGTCATTTAGTTTCTATTCGAGTTTGCTTCTATATGGGAGTGAGTATCTTTGATTCTTGTTCCATTTCAACATTTGTCACCACTAAGTTTTGAAAGTTCTGATTTTGAGATTGTCACTATCTAACTTGTTGCTCTTTAGATTTGTTGATTCTCTTTGATTTTATTAAGAAAGGGAAGGGAGCTGACTTGGTTTTTAGTGGTAAAAGGCAAGAGTGGTAAGCATATAAAAGGGTAAAATCCAATTGAGTGAATTTTTCTTTGAGTGGAAACATGTGAGGGAGTGGAAGTTCAGTTCTTTTAATCCTTGTTTCTTAAAAAAAAAAAATGTCCAACAATTATAATCAGTTTGATCCAAAGTTTATGATGGAGGCTCTAATTCTATTGCAACGTGAAGTCTCCACGTCGCGACGTGAGGACCTACTACCGCTTGTCTTTGTTCCTTTTTCTCTTGTTCTTTTTTGCATATTTTTTAGCACTCATCTCAAGTGTGATTGAGATGGAAATGTGCAAGCTAAGATTAAACTGTTCAACCTTAAATTTATGAAATCATGGATTTTTAACTTGATTTGATTAAATCCTAAAACCATGATTGAAATTACCTTCAAAAGATATTGGACAAAATCAACACATTATGGCAATCATGATTCAAGTGTTGAATCAGGTCATGGTTCAAGGTGTTAAATCAGTTTGATGTTCAAGTGTTGAACCAATTTCATTCAAGTGTTGAACTAGGGTTTTGGATTCAAGTGTTTAAACCATTATTTGTGCTAAAAGGAATCATGGGATACTGTTATCTATTACTTTCATCTTTTGCATTAGAGAATGCATGTTATGTTGGCATGAAGAATGATTATGGACAATGCACAATGGTAATTGAGCATATTGCGTGGTTACTTCTTTGTGGAAAATAGGGTATGCGTGCACTTGCCTCTCTCTAATCTCTCTCATGTATTTCTCTTATCATCTAAATCCCCCTCAAATGTAACTTGAGGTTCTTCTATTGAATGTATGTAATTGGATTACATAGGATTAAGATAAGTTGGTGAAGATGCAAAGTAGAAAGGAGCATGATGGAGAAACCAAGAAAGAAGACCTTGAAATTGTAAATTTGATTTATATTCATGGATTATAATAATCGTGCATTTCGGATCTCAGTGATGGAAGCAAGCATCTAGGAGTTGGAATATCCGATTTGAAGAGACAATCAAAGAGTTTGGTTTCTCATAAAATGCGGATGAGGCTTGTGTATACAAGAAGGTTAGTGGGAGTGCAGTCGTGTTCCTAGTATACGTGGATGACATATTAATTATTGAAAATGACGTCTTTGTGTTACAATGTGTCAAAATTTGGCTATCCAAGAATTTCTCCATGAAAGACCTTGGAGCGTTCCATATTGAGGATTAAGATCTATGGAGATAGATCGAGAAGGTTGCTTGCTCTTTCATAGTCTACATATATAGATAAGATGCTAAAAAAGTTTAGCATGGAGCAGTCTAAGAGAGGATATATTCTCATGTCCCATGGGATCACCCTCTCGAAGTCTATGTGCCCACAAATACAAGATGAGAGGACAGGCATGAGTATGGTCTCATATGCTTTGGCTATAAGATTAATCATGTACGCTATGTTATGTACTAGACCCGATGTATCATATTCTTTGAGTGTCACGAGCAGAGATACCAGTCGGACCCTGGTGAGGGTCATTGGGTGGCTGTCAAGAATATACTCAAGTACTTGAGAAGGACTAAGGATGTATTCTTGTTTGTCAGAATGAGGGATCTTAATTATGAAGTGGGTATCGGATGCCAACTTTAATCTGCCTGAGGGTGACTCTAAATCTCAACCCGAGGCTATGCGTTAAGTTAAAGAGTTCGAAACGAGGAGGCATTTGTAGATTCCTGGCCCCGAATCAAAAGTACATTGCAGCTTCTAAAGCAGCTAAGGAAATGGTTTGGATAAGGAAGTTCATATCAGAACTTGGAGTGGTGCCTAGCATTGTTGATCTGATATCGTTGTATTGTGATAACAATGGAGCCATTGTGCAAGCAAATTAACCACGGTCTCATAAAAGGTCCAAACAAGTACTCAAGAGATATCATTTAATTAGATAGATGACTTGTAGAAATGATGTAAAGATAGAGAAAGTGCACATTGATCAGAATATTGTTGATCCCTTGATTAAGCCACTTCCCCAGAAAAAAGTATGATTCACATCTGCTAGCCTATGGTATGAGATACAAAGACGATTGGCTTTAGTGTAAGTGGGAGGTTGTTAGTGAAGTATATCTAAGGCAATCCTTTAGCACTTGTTATGCAGCTTTCCTTATTATGAATAAAAGACATCTTCATGTTTAATGTTCATTTTAATATATGAATTGATGAATCTTTAATCGATTAATGAAGTCCATGATTCATAACATAGCATGAAGGAAATCATGATGGTATCATGATAATAAGATTCTATCATGTGCAATTATGTTAGTATCTAAGTATCCTAGTCATAGGATCAACAAGAATGGACATTGTTGATCGAATAAACTAACACATGTTATACTTCTTAATTGGATAAAGTGGATCTTATAAATTGTAGTCAAGAGTTAATTAGAATTAGCATGTGAATACTTCCTAGGAGTAGTTAAGTATATCGGAGACTTGCTATGAGACAATCATATGGATTATCTATTTACAAGTAAATGATAGTCTCATGTCATGCTTTTATTGAATTACCCAAGTATCCCTAAGACTTGAGGTGCTCAAGGATATCTTGGATGTTGATCATGTACTTTGACTTTATTCCTTGTTGCCTCTCAGAAGTTGCTCACAGGGTGATGATTGGATACAACTTGAGGTGTTCGAAGGTAATTGAATAGCCAATAGAGGATTCACCACTCCCAATAGAGTGAGAGTATACCTATGGCTTCTTGTCGGATCATTACTCGGGAATCTCTTACCAGAGTGGAAATGTCATGAAGAGTGTCTTCAATGACATGAATGATAAGTAATGAGTCCGAGGGGCCAAAGGAACTTACTATATCAACTTGGAGGCTAGATGTGAGCGTAATTAGTCTAGCGGGAGAAGCTGCGCGGTATCCGTGCTCTTAACTAAAGTGGGTATAGGATGCAAGCGAAAAGGCAGATTTGCCTGATGTGATATGTCTATGGAAGAGAATACATTTCATTGATTAAGAAAAAAAAAATCTTAAAGACCTCTATTTCAGCTGGGATATATAGAAAAAATAGTGAATCCCAGAAATTTCATGGAAACTAGTTTAAGAAACATAATCAGTACCAAGACAATTCACCCTTCTTAAATAGAGATGCTAAATCCTAATGTCAATAATAGGAAAACCTATGAATTTTCAGAACTCCCTCTTCACTTAAATGATGAATCATTCATGACAAAATGGCACACCTAGAATTGTCAGCAGGTTTGAAATGGCATCTGATAAGACAACAATTTAACATGCCCTAATGCTAAATTTGAGTTTTTGAGTAACAGTTTACACATACTTAATTATATGGCAGCATATAGAAAATGAGAATACTAAAAATTCCATTTAATCTTATTTAACAACAGCCAATGCCTGGCAAGGTAGTTACAGAATTATAGAACTATGCTCACAATTTGAAACAATTATCACACAACACCAGCTCATAATTCAAGACACCACAGCAAATGCCGGGAAAGAACCAAAACCATAACATGTATAAGTGTGACATGAGTACTTCAAAGAGAGCCAAAATGCAGGGAAGTGAAACATGTCATTTGTAGTTATCTCTTTCTCTCAACTTCTGCCCTTCTGATACAACCATGTTCTCATTAAGTTTTAGTAAGAGGATTTTATTTTGATTTCAAATATGAAAGGACTCATCTGTGGAACTATTTAGCACCTCATTTTACAGCAATCAGAATGCAGGCTTTCTTATATCTGAATGAAAGAAATATCTATTCCATGATGGATAGCCAAGCTCAAAAAATTGATACAATGAACAGAATTAAAGTAGTGATTCAAGTTTTATATTTACTTAGCCATGTCATTAATACTTAAATGACATTAAACTAGTTCTAGCTAACCAAGTTCTACTAGGCCTTAACAAACATGTGCCAAAACAATTCAGCTCAAATCATGATGAGTAGTGAAATCAAATTGGTAAATCCCCTCAAACATTGCTAAAAACTGAAATCATAAGGCTTATAAAATCAAAGTAAAAGGATAAAGGAGATTGAAGAAACATAATATAGAACAAAAACATTAAATATTTGGTGAACATCAATACATATCACACCAGCAGCATGTAGCAGCAAAACTGGGGACTTCAGAATAACATGACGCTTTTATCTATAATGAATAGATGTTAATCATAAAATCTTTAACAGTTTCAGTTGAAATTTTACAGTAAGAGAAGATATTCGGAGGCTGAGAAACAGAAAACTCACATTCTAGATCATAACCTCAACAGGAGTAATATAGTCAGCTCTATCAGCAGTCCGGAGGAACTGTAGTTTTAAAATGCACCACGACATTGACACATTAAGAGACCAACATTGGCCCCACAACCGAAGGGAGAGTCCTCTTCTAATTTCTTAGCAAGCCAGCAGACAAAGGAATTTCAATGGATGTATTACCACCTAACTTGGTGGGGCCATATGATGACCATGAAAGGCCTTGGAATTCAAAAAAAGGTAATGAGCATCTTTTCCCATGGAGAAATTGGAGAGAAGTGTTAGGAACTAAAGGCAAATTCAGGTGATGATCCTAAGGGAAACTTCAGTCTTTGGACAGAGATAATGATAAGAGTGATAGTTGGATACTTGGACAGTCAATTTTGGATTCAAAATTAACTGCAGTAATAGTAAGCTTGAGGCTAGAGCATAGAAGTGTATTTTGTTTGACGTAGTGGGATTGTGAGAACTGGGAGACAAAATTTAACCTTAAATAATCGAGGGCCCATGTAGAAACACATTGACAATGTAAGGCAATTATATATTGATCCTCTCTTGGATAATGTTAAGTGATCCTTTCTTGATTGTGACAACCACCTTGCACATAAAACTCGATGTTCTTTTCCCATCTGTCAAGGAAAACAATGTCGATGGGTGTAACTTAATGGCACTAGGAATCGAAAGCAATATATATATTAACCAGTCAAGGAGAATCATGAGCTTCCATGATGATGACTTCCAGTGAATTTTTAATGTGTATTTTTTCTCCATCATTCAGATAAACTGTGCCCTTTTTCTCCACAACAAAAATCCATGAGGAGCATAGAACAGGTCACATGAACTCCACATCTTCTTCCTGTTGTTCTAGGATAATGGTGGCAACCGTCTATATGCTGTAGATCTAAGATTCCTCACCAAGACCAGCATATCTCCTTTCTCCCACGTTCCTTCCTTGGGCATCTCATTCCACTGCTCCTCTCTAAGACGAGCAAGCAAGATTGCTTCACAAAAGGCATACTCTGCCTTGAGCTTTGACGCTTGCAGATGGATATACCAAATGTAAAATGTATATGATATCACGAAATACAACCGACAACAGCTAGAAGTGGGCAGCAATGATAAAGCACAAAACATGTACACCAACCTTCCCCTGTTACAAGAAACCAGTTTGTGACACCAATCCAATGTTTTGATGTTGAACTCCCCTAGTAGCACTGTCTTCTGGTATTTGGAGTTCCCACTTACCTAAGATTGCTCTTTAAAGTATGAATTCTGAGAGGACTGAGGTATTTGAAGTCCTGCCTCAGTACTTTTGGACCTGCATCATTACATGTATTTCTTAGTCAAGCGCAAACATTGACAAGTTTCAAAGTATCCATAGATAAATAGACATAAAATTTTAGTAGGCCCAATAATATATGTAATGAAATAACAAACCTTTAAAAGAATCAATGTTAGTGTAGATCTAACATTACTGAATCTCTAGTTTTAATAGAACTTCATTAGTCATAATTGCAACTCATGCTTTATCACCAAATCAGTATAAATTTGCATGCTCCTTGTATACAAGGATATTGAGCAAAAATAGTGGGGAAAAAGAAAAATGAAAAGTAAATAAGTGAGCATAAAAAGCATTTGTTCTGAAACTCCAAGAATATACCCATTCATATATCAGTGAAAAGACGTAAAATACAACAAGAAGAACTAAGAGAATCATAAAACATAGATTTAACAATTCAAAAAACAATCAATTAACCAGGAAAAAAAGTTAGGATACCTGGAAGTCCATATTGATATATCAGAAAGATGTGGTGCGCACACAACTGCTCCCTCTTCGAAGGAACCTTCTTTATAAGCATGGAGAAGAACTCTGAGAAAACATAACTTTCTTTCATAATTCATTAGGCTAGCCCCATTCAGGTTCTGTCTAAGCTTGGCTTCATCTACCATGAGCTCAAAAAAACTCTTCTTATCAGGTAACTTAGGAAATAAAAGCAAACAGTTACCATGGATTTCATTTAAGTAGTCACTCAGCAAATGGGATGTCCTTGATACAAATCCTTCAAATGAGATATTATGATTGTTAAGTGATAAACTTCCATTGTTTGGGTTTGTTAATGAATGACCATTTGCCACACTCTTATTATGCGTGTTTCCTCACAAGCCAACTGGATACTAACCCAGGGAGGTGGTATGGGAACTCTTAAAGCCCGCATGGAAGGAGGACGAAGTTTTGCCTTTTCATCAGATAAAGTTGCTTCAGTTGCCATAAAAGACGAGTATGCATTGGTATCAGGGAACTCTGAAGGAAAATATGGCAATTCAACCTGCAGAAGAACGGAAATTTAAAAGGATGATCTAGAGAATAGGAAGTCAATTAGAAATTATGATAACCTTGGACTCAAAGTACGAGTCGAGGTGCACATACTTCACATGCAATCCAGTGCTTCTCTCTCAGAAGCCTATAGTGGCCCCATTGGAGACAAGAGAGGAATCAGAGGCCTTGACCCAACAACGGAGCTGCATATTTGCATCTGAAAGATAATTAATTAAACATTGTTATCAGGGGCTTTCAAAAAAAATCTAGAAAGTTCAATCCATGTGCCAGAAACTAAGAGAAAGTGCTTTCCTTTCCAAATAGTATACAAAAACAGAATATAGACATAGAATAAAGGAAATAAGAAAATCAGATATACTTCATGTAGATAAAGCAAATCATAGAAAATTGCAGGACAAAGATCCCACATGCACAATATTAAGTTTGAGGCGTTTACAAAAATTAGGGTTCTTCTTATGTTATGGTTTAATCACAAACAAGATGCGACACGGTCGATGCATAAGGGTTTGTGATTGGTATAGCTCCACGATGAGCCATGGAACCCTTAATGGCATTCATTGTTTTTAACTATATTAAGATGTTGAAATCAATGGCTACAGTGATGACTTATCTGAGGGAAAGAATACGAGGCAAAGGAGAAAGCTTCACTATGAGATCTAAGAAAAATACAAAGTATAGTGAAATAAGAGAATAAGCAACAATGTGTTGATGCAGAAATACTGGCGAAAGGTCCATACCATGGCCCAGCCCCTCTACTACCACAAGAGATCCCTTTTTTCATTCTCAACTTTTGCTTTTCACAAAAGTTGCACAATGGGCCTTCAGGTCGGGCATAAGCCCAAAACCAAAATTTGGGTCACAAATCAATAGTAAGAGAATATCATTTATAAGCAACTGCTATGATCAATTAACTTCCCTCATTTATCAAAAAAAAAAATCAATTAGCTTCCCTCATGCCAGGCAAGATATAGATCAAAACCACCTCAGAATTTTGGCCAAAATTCCCAAAAATGGTGTTGTTATTTTTTATGAAATATGCATCTTTAGAGCTGACAGTTGTTGGAAACTGAAACATATATCAACAAATAAAATAAAATAAATAAAAACAACATGACTGCACTAAAACAATGACAATGATGCATGGATCTGAGTTAAACACTGCCCGGTGCCCAAGACAATAATTGCAAAAAGAAGATCCAGCATTAGAAAAACATCAGTCATGAAATCTTAGAACCTTGTACTTTGGGGAAATGAGACCAAGTGATAGAAGCATGAAATTCAACAATTAATTTGATCCTTATTAATTACAAGTATTAGAGAGAAAAAGAAAAATAAATAAAAGAAATACTTTTATCATGCCCTTGTGTTCTTGTTTTTTAAAAGAAGAATTGGGCACGATCAGCTGCATATCACTAGAAGTATTCAATATGTCAGACTGTGAGTCACTTCGACAGAAAGAAAGAAAAGGCAGCTAGCAATGCTTTTCCATGCAAAGAACACTCTCTTTGCTGGAACTGAACCCATTACTAACATCCACAAATCCATGTTTGTTTCTACTAAAGTATCTTCTGTAATTTCATTCTCTGATGCATCGCCAAAATTACCAGTTAGATCTCACTTCTGGAACAACTGCAGTCTTTCTCTCAGAGTGAAATTCGGGGATCATCAACTGCAAGAGAGAGAATTGCACAAGATGGAATCTGATCTTCATGCTGAAGGCTAGAGCACTTGGTGAGTTGAGAGGATTTCAAAATTTTACTGCACAACCAAACAACATTTTCAGACATGTTCATTACTTTTTCTAAAATGAACAAGTTTTACCATTGAATAACTCACCAAGTAACAGGATGCAATATCTTTTGAAGAAGTCCAAATGCCTTTGATCCCATTACTTCCAATTTAGCAAGTTGACCCTCAAGTGAAAAACAATTAATCAAGATGCCAGTTTCATCCATCTGAAAGATAAAAAGAGATGAGACAAAGTAAATGACACAGGGCACACATAACGCTTTGCCAATGCTTTACAAATTGAAGTTCTGTTCCAGCGATATATATATATATATATAGTTGATAGAAAAAGGCAGGATGTATTAATAATAAG
>JAEQBH010006838.1:0-167660 GCA_016808115.1 Tetrastigma voinierianum
ATGGAAAAATGGTAAATTGTCAAATACTACGATATATAGGCCGTAAAGCCTAAAATTTTCTAGATCTCATATGAAAAAACAGACCTCACCGTTGGATTCGTCTTGCGAAATCTAGTTACTTAGACGAATTTCGTCGCATTCCGAAATAGCTGGATTTTTTACAATTTTCGGGGCGACGAATGTCTGGTGAACCCCAAAAAACGAGATTTTTGAGAAAAACTTGAAATTTGGGAATTAATTTAAATAAAATTCATGTAAAATAATTTGAACTTAAACCGGGATGAAATAAATCGTTTCAGGCAAAACGACCAATGAAATGTGTGGACACGTGGAGCACGTGGTCAAGCCTTTAAAATTAAAAGGTAAGGTTAAAATAAGGGGTGGAGGGTAGAACATCTCTCACTTTTTTGGTTTTTACGTGAGAGAGAGCAAGAGGTAGAGAAAAAGAATCTAAGCTTTCTTTCGACATTCTACGAAGTTCCATCGGTCGGAATTCGTCGGGCTAAGAACTAAGGTTCATCGCCTCGATAAGGGCTACACGTGTGCACCAAAAATGAGAAATTTTATTGAAGATCCAAAAGAGGAGATTTGGGGGAAATCAAAGTTTTCGGGTTTAGGAGGTGTTCTCTAGACCTCCTACCATACTACTACGCTCCAAGAGGTAGGGATTCTTCCTACTTTGGTTTATTTCCACCCTAAGGGTTGTTTGGCTTTATTTCCATCCTTAGGGCTTCTATTGGTTTCATTTTCCATTCCTAAGGGGTCACAAGAATATTTTAGCCTGCTAAAAGGTCAAGCAGAGTGCTTTTTATGGCCTATTTGTGGCAAGTTTTGTGGGCTGATATGTGAGTGTTTATGGCATGTTCAAATGATGGTTTTAGGGGTTGTTTAGCTTTGTTTTCTAGCCTAAGGGGTTGTTTGGCCGGATTTTAGCTTGTTTATGGGTTATTTGGACTGTTTAAAAACAGTTTAAGGTCGTTTTTATGGCCTAATTATGGCCGGTTTTGTGGGCTAAATTGTGAGTGTTTATGGCATGTTCAAAATACTGTTTTAGGACCTGTTTGGATTAAAAATCTAGTTTATGGTTGTTAAGGGGTTGTTTGGACTGTTTAAAAATGGTTTGTGGTCGTTTTTTTGGCTTGTTTATGGCTGGCTTTTAGAGATGGTTTTTGATTGTTTGTAGAATGTTTAAAAAATTGTTTTTAGGGGCTATTTGGATGAAGAGAAAAATTCGGACTGTTAAGGGCTTGTTTGGCCAGTTTTATGGTCGAGTTAAGGGCTTGGTTAGCCAGTTTTTATGCTCGGTTAAGGGGTTGTTTGGGTTGTTTTATGGCATTTTATACGCTACAATTTGCCTCGAGGGTTAAGTGTGTTGTCAGCTTGATTTTTGATAACATGCTCGGGTTGTTATCTGCTTGATAAAATGTTAATATATGGGTTTTAAATGTATTGACATCGTCCGAGTGATTAATCGGAGATTATATGCATGTGATATAATTGTCCATGATGCATGATGAATCAGAGGAATTAAAAATGTCCATATGGAATTCATTACATATGTGGAGACGGCTGCATGCAATGGTACGCATCGAACATCACATTTCATGGGTTTGAGGCATTATTAAGATCAAACACCACATTTGAAGGATTGATGGATGAAGACCACAGAGTCACATGCTTGGATGACATGGAAAACTTGTGCTCTGCACAGCAAAAGGGCTAAACACTCCCTCGGGTGAAAAACCCAATTACTAGTTCATACACTCCAATCGTGAAAGTCCAAAATGTGTAGTAAGGCATGTAGGGCCCGCGACCAAAATCCACGCCGAAAAGACACATGAGTTTTATATACAAATGGATCATTCAGGTTTAACATCCAATAAGTTTGGTTTATAAACACGTAATTATATTTCGAAAATGATCATTAATCATCACGATGAATTTATCAAGAAGATCGCATTGCATCAGGTGGTGGGAGTTAGTGTAAAGACTCAAGTGTATGGTGCATGAGTGAGTCTCATCTCATTTCATATCATCATGGCAATGAATCTCAACTCAGAATGCAGATATTTTTACTGGAATTGTCATGTGAATATGACTGGTCAAATGTGAGTATCAGTACAAATTATTGTTGAGTAGCCTCGTAGGAATTACTCCCACTGGCATGGCCTTCACCCTATACGGGAAAACATTTCAAGTGCTAAGATATAAGTCAGGCGCTTTCTTCGGGACCGCATGATTGAAGAAAAGCCACTTAGCTTCTTATAATTTTTTTGTAAAATTTTTTGGAACAAACTAGTTTTGCATGTACCTTTATGTAAAAGATTGTACTTTAATCTATATAATCTATTTTTAATATAGTCTTACATGCTTTATATTAATGTGGGATAAATGGTCCCTGGTGGTAGTAAATTTTACTCATAAATTGGACCTTGGTATGGCTATCAGGTTATATTTGGTCTCCTGATGGGTCATGTTATCAGATATTGTGCAAAGTTGGGTTTTCTTGATAGAGCTCCCATACAAAGGAGACTGTTTAATTTTGTTAAATTATGGATCCTTGCAAATGGACACAACGGTGTGGTATCGAGAAAGCCACTCACATCCACAGATTCCGCAGTTGATAGTGATCAACTGACCCCGTGTGATTTTGTAAGGCCACAAATTGCATCGTAGCATAGGTATGCGATTACCTAAGGCTTGATGGGCACGGGTCTGTAATTCATTGTATCTCATCAGGCATTCTTATGTTTTTTTTCCTTAATATGCTACATGATCGTTGTTTCACAGGTTATGTAGAATTATATTAGCTATGGTAAATGTATATGGAAAAAATGAGCACTAGTATAGAAAACATAACCTCGGGGGTTCGAAAAGAATGAAACTAATCGCTTTGGGATGTTGAGGTCTATTAGTGGTTGGCACATGCGCTACTAGTTAGACAAGTAGAGAAATCTTAAAGTTTAAACTTGATCCCCTTTTTTTTTTTTTGGATACTATGTAAGACTCTATTTCTATCTAACATATGTAGATGGCTAATCGAGAAAGAGGACGCCAAGGCAAGCATACGGAACAACCCACTACTACCGGCCTTGACCAATGAGCTCATGAGGCTATTGGTATCAGACCATACCATTGTACAGCGAGCATCAGGGAGTTACCAATTTGCATCGTGCTAGTGCAACTGTAAATATGGAGGGCCAAGTAACCTGTGAGGTTCAAGGCACACCATCCTCCAACCTTCAGGGGAGGAAGGAAACCGATGGTAGCTGATTATTGGTTCCGATAAGTAGATAAGATCTTGGAGGCTATGGAGATCACCTCCGACGCCACTAGGATAAAACTGTATAATATTCCACTAGAGGTGAATCCCAGTATGGTGGGATCAGTCGATATTCCTAAACGAACTGAGGCAGAATTCCATAATGGGAAGAGTTCCGTGAGCTCTTCATGGAAAATACTTCCCTATTGATTCGTCTACATGCAAAGCTTGGGAGTTCAGAACCGAAAACAAGGGATGTTGGATCGTGTTGAATACGCGCTGGGTTCAACACCACTCGCTTCGATGATTTATGTGGCTACAGACATGGCCAAAGTGAAAAATTTTAAGGATGGTTTGAAATTTTCCATCCAGGGTAAAATTGTGGGACTTCTCCTACAAGACATGGAGTTGATGGTCAAGACAGTTATGGCTATTGAGAGGGAGGTGGACGACACACAGAGCATCCGGGATACGGGTGTTAAAGATAAGAGGTATGAGAGGCAACCTTCTTAACTCTGGCTCGGGAAGAGAGCGGGAGGACTTTTTGCTCCCACCAAGGATTTCATGGACAGGGCCGTAGCTATCAGGGCCAAGGCCAGGGTCAATCATCCTAAGATAGGAGGCACTTTAGGGCTCTTAGCCATCCAGGGTAGAGAACATGTTACTATTGTCACCAGCCTGGACACATGAAAAGGGATTTCCCTTAGAGGCAAGGATCCTAGAGTTATGGGATACCCCAGTCCTAGTCATCAGTGGGACGTTCATAGACTCAATTTGTTCCTCCTTACCCTACCATGGGTAAAGGGAGCCAGTATCAATCCAGGGCGCTATATAGGCCACTACTACTTCACAATCAGGCCGAATAGGCCAGGGCATGGATCAAGGTCGAGGCTAAGGTTCACAAGCCGGGGACTTCAAGGAACCAGGGGCTTGTCTACGCCATCACACCTCAAACTAATCTTACAGATCAGTCGGTCATTCAAGGTACATTTCTACTTTCTCGCTTATGGGCAAGAGTCTTATTTGATTCCGGTGCATCTCATTACTTTATTGCTACATCATGTGTGAAAGATTTGGGCTTAGAGGTTGAAACCTTAGAAGGAGACCGATGCATGAGTTACCACACAGGAATTAAGGTAAGCGTTGATCAAATATGTCAAGGTTGTGAGTTAGAGATCTCAGGGATTCTACTCACTATGGACCTTAGGGTCATGGACATGTCAGAGTTTGATGTCATCCTTGGGATAGACTGGTTGACGGCACACTGAGTCGTCATTGATTGTGATCGTAAGAGGGTTACTACCTACACACTAGATGGAATTTGTTTTATCTTTTAGGGGGATAAGCACGAAGCTTTACCTCAAGCAGTGTACGACTCTAGATGGCACAAGTAATTGATGGGTTAGCTAGCAAGCCTTACCTTGAAGGACAAAGTGAGACAGGAGTTGGGTCTACCTCGGACGATTTGTGAATATGAGGATGTTTTTCTGGATGAACTACCTGGATTACCTCCTCATAGGGATGTAGACTTCACTATTGAGTTGCACCTTAGTACATCTCTAACCCATGACTCGCATAGAATGGCGTCTACCGAGTTGCAGGAACTCAAAGTCCAATTAAAGAATTTTTGGATAAGGGTTTTATTAGACCCAGCACTTCACCTTAAGGCGCTTCGGTGTTGTTTTCCAAGAAGAAGGACAAGACCCTTCGGCTATGCATAGACTACAGGCAGTTAAATAGGGTTACTATCAATAATAGGTACCCTTTGTCGAGGATTGATGATTTATTTGATCAGCCGAGAGGGGCATGAGTTTATTCCAAGATAGATCTCCGCATCGGTTACCATCAGTTGAGGGTTAGGGAGGCAAATATCCCTAAGATGGCGTATAGGAAGCAATATGGGGATTCTGAGTTCATAGTGATGTCATTCGAATTGACCAGAGATGCTCCTGCGGCATTCATGGATCTCATATATAAGGTGTTCCAGCCCCTACCTGAATCGGTTCGTTGTGGTCTTCGTTGATGATATCTTGATCTGCTCTAGAAATGCCGAGAGGGAGGAGCATGAGGGGTCGCGAGGATTATCGAGGTCTTGAGAGACCATCGGTTGTATGCCAAAATTAGTAAGTATGAATTTTGGCTTACTGAGGTGAAATTCTTAGGACATATGGTGTGGCGAGATTGGATCAGGCGGAGCCGGTTTGCTCCGACATTTCAATTAGCTTCTCAAAACATTTTGTTTGGTTTCATTAAATTTTCGTTTTTCAAAGAAGTGTGGCGACCCGAATCCCGAGCTAGAGCCGATTGGCGGATCAGCGGAGCAGTTTTTACTCCAGGCATTTTCAATTATCTCCTCAAAACATTTTTTGTCTTATTAAATTTTTAAGTTTTCAAAGTGTCGCGACGAGATCCCAGCTTGACCGGTTGGCGGATCGAGCCGAACTGGTTTACTCGACATTTTCAATTATCTCCTCAAAACATTTTGTTTTGTCTTATTAAATTACCGTTTTCAAAAGTGCCAGCGACCGAATCACGACTTGACTCGATTGGCGGATCAAGCGGGCAGTTTTACTCAGAGCATTTCAATTTTCTTCTCAAAACATTTTGTTTGTGTTAGTCCATTTAGACTTTTTAATTGCGGGCACTTCGTATGGGCAAGCCATAAACAATTACAATCAACAAAATGCATTTACAAAATAATGCCTTTATATCCACATATACTCATGCTATTCATTTTCACATGCTTTCATTTTACAAATCATTTATCATATCACAACATGCATTTTCAATGCAATAATTCAATTCACAATTCAATTTATGAGATTTAAGCATATACATAAAAATCCCATTTACACTTGTCAATGTTGGTTATTTCGCTTTGACTATTCAATTCACATTTTAAATGATTCCGTTTAATGAATCCACGCCCTTATTATCATTCGGTAATGTGCCTACACATTTTACAATTAGGTCTCCCATCATGAATCTTAGTTTGGTGCATCCGACCGTGGTATCATTATTGATCTCCCGTCATGAAGGATGTCGTTTGGTGCATCCGGAGCACTTGGTATCTAATTATTCGGTCTCCCATCATGACGGATGTAGTTTGGTGCATCCGACCGTGGTATCGCGTGCGGTCTCCCATCATGCCGGATGTCGTTTGGTGCATCCCGACATGTGGTATCAATTGTCCGGTCTCCACGTCATGACGGATCTTGTTTGATTTGCACCCGACATGTGGTATTCGCGGTCGGTCTCCCATCATGTCGGATGCGGTTGTTGCATCTTTGACACGTGGTATTACTTGTCGGTCTCCCATCATGACGAATGTTGTTTGGTGCACCGGAACGAGTAATGCAATGGACGGTCTCCCGTCATGGCCCGGATCTTTGTTTAGTGCGCTGACGTATTGGTATTACTTATTGGTCTCCCATCATGGCGGATGCGTTGGTGCATCGACATGTGGTATCAATTAAATGTCATGCGCCATCGCCCAGCGGATGCGATTGGTGCATCCCGCCAAGTGGGAACATTTCTTCAATGTCATACACCATCATGACGGATGTCGATTGGTGCATCCCGCCAAGTGGGACATTGGACAATTTCGGGGTGCCTTCGTGACGGATGAGGTTTGGTCCATCCCGTTAGGCGGTTTATTCGATATATCAACCAATTCACATTTATGATGGATTCCGTTTGATGAATCCCGTCCTTATCATCGTTCACATTCATTCGGTTTTCAAATATCACATTTCAATTCCATTTTCACTTTCGTATTCATATTTATGACGGATTCCGTTTGATGAATCCCGTCATGTCGGTCATTCAATGATACATTTCAAATCAGTTTACTTTTATGCAGTAATTTCGCTTATAGTTCAAGTACATGCACCCATGCATATGTGTGATAAACATTTCGGATAACAATAATTCAAATCAATATATATATATATATATATATATATATATATATATATATATATATATATATGTCTTTCTCATATATTTCACAAGCATTCATAATGATCATAATCACATTACTGTCTTCATATCCTTTATTACCTTTTAAGTTATATATGATAATAATCATATATAAGCAACCACGATATGTGTTCATGACATATTGCCCTTCATGACCGTATTCATGTTTCAGTTCGTTTTCATTTTCCATATCACATTCATGTTTCGCGAACACATTTATACATGTTCGCATTTTCTATATTTTCCTTGTTTCTACTAATACATATGGCACTTCATATACTTGTAAAGTATAATGTATATGGAATCACACCTCATTCATGTATTCTTATTCCTCTATGAGTCATCTTTACTTAGAAATTGGAATCATTCCAATCGGATCATCCAAACTAAAGTTATGGCATTTTCATGCCAAACTAGTCAATTGCAAATATTACACTTAGGACAGTTTGTAATACTCATTTCCCGTGTCTTAACTCCATGTTGACACTTTTCTTTATACTCCTTTAAATCTAAGGTGTTAAGGGTTCTTCTCCAATTGAAATCACCCAAATCAGAGCACCGAAACTCAAGTTATGTTCTAAACAACCCATACTACTCTATGATCAAAAACATAACCAGAAATTTGGCTTGAACATAGCCCCACTTTGAGTGAATTTTTGGACCACATAAAATCAGAATTTGAAGGTACCTATTTCTGGATGTTTGGTTCTAATTGAAGTCTAGTTTAATTAGACACTTGAATCACTCAAATCGGATAAGAAATGAGTAAGTTATGGCTAAAATACGAAAACTGGTCAAAATAGAGAAGGGTGTACCGCACATGTTTCGCACATGTACCGGTACATGTTCGGTTCTGGAGGGGTGTACCGGTACATGTTCAAGGTGTACCGGTACATGTCACCCGAAAATGCCCAGAATGTGTTTTTCTCCCATTTTTCAATATGTTGATACCCAAATCAACTCAATACTCTATATACATTTCAAAACCACTCCAAATTCATCTTGTAATCTCTTTTCTACTCAAATTATCTTTCAATACACCTCTTATGAACTCTATTGAACTCAAACATGCTTTCCATTCATCTCTTATACAAGGCCTAGAGTTTTACTCAACCCTTCTTCAAGAAATCCTAGGGTTCTTATCAAAACCTAGAACAGAACAAACATCATCCATGCCTTACATAACACTTAGAACCCCCAAAACACATGTAATGGGACCTCTAGATCTTCTCATAACAAAACCACAGAAAAACAAAGGGATTTATGATGATTTCCATACAAGAACTCATTTAGGGTTAGGTTTCTCACAGCCCTGGCAAACATGTATCCATACAAACATATACAAGTTCCATACCAAAAATCATAGAATCCATACCTTTTTGCTTGTTTAACTTCTCTCCTTCTTCCTCTCTTCTCTTCTTCTTCTCTTCCTCTTCCTCTTCTTCTCTCTTTTCCTCTCCCCTCTCTCTCTCTATGGTTTTGGTCCCTCAAAAATGAGACCAAATTTGTCTTAAATCCCATGTTTTGTTAAGGCCATGTTTGTGAGGAACAGAAAACCCATTTTTGGTTTTAAGTTTTCTTTAATTGCCTTTAAGTCCTTAGGTTCTTCCCTGTTTTTCAATTCAACTTATGCCATATTCTAATTTGACCCACTAATCTTTCCTCAAATTCCATAATTGCATACTAACTTTTTCATTTATGCCTTTTATGTCCTCAAGTGGTAAATTACATATTTACCCTTGGCTTTATTAAAAATTCCGGGTCTCTCGTTTTAGTTCCCGAAAATTTCTATTTAGCTTATAATATACCCTAAACAAGTCCAGCGCTGGGGTATATTTCGAAGATGTTACCGTCCTTTATTTAGTTTTAAATTACTATTGTAATGTAATTTCTCGATAAATTATAATTAATATTGTTTCAATAAGTGTATATTTTCTTATTTATGTTTTTTTATAGTTCAACAAAGTATTTTCATGAATTTCAAAGTATTTTTGTTAATTTTCGCTTTACCGATATTTTGTCAAAATATCCACCAATATTTACAATATATACGTAAAATCAGAAATCTGGAATATATCGTAATTCTTTTTGATATTTTGTTCCTTGCATATGTGACTTGGCATTAACATGCAGTAGTGCATTACATTGCATATGCATGGGAACATCGCATTTCATGGGTGTGAGTGCATTGTTGAGATCAAACACCACATTTGGTGATTGATGAGTAGGCTCGGTATCGTTGGACGAAGTCCAATAGAGTCACATGGTTGCATGACATGGAAAAACTTGTGTCAGGTAATAGCAAGAAAAGCTAAACACTCCACTAAGTGAAAGACCCGGGTTACTAGTTCCTTGCACTCAATGGTGAAAGTCCAAAAGTGTAACAAGGCATGCGAGGGCTTTAGCGATTGAGACTCAGAAATCATTTGCCGAAAAGACACATGAGTTTTGTATATGAAATTATCATTCGAGGTTTAACATCCAACAAGTTTTGGTTTATAAACACATGATTTTATTTCAAAAATGATCATTAGATGTAATCCAATAATGACAGATTTTATCATACATTGGCATTGCATTATGTGGTGGGAGTCAGTAAAGACTCGGTGTATGGTGCGTGAGTGAGTTTCATCTCATTTCATAGCATGGCATGTAGAATTCCAACCTAGAATTTCATATTCTTACTTGGAATTGTTAATGTGAATATGAATTGTCAATGTGAGCATTGCATGTGTGCGCTTAGGTAGGAAGTATATACGCGCGGAGCCTACGTGGACGTGGCTCACCTTATGCAGGAAGAGGAACTTTGCTATTTTGGGTGCGAGGATATACGCCGGTGGGTAGCTCTCATTCGGGACTACAAGGGTGAAAAAAGCCGACTTGTGGCTTTTACAAATTTTTTTGTAAAATTTTTTGAACAAACCAGTTTTGGCATGTACCTTTATGTAAAAGAGTTGTAATCGAACTCATATGGACTGTTTTTAATATAATCTTACATGTTTTTCTATGAATGTGGATAAATGGGCCCTGTGTGGTAAATTTTTACTCATAAATGGACCCGATGCAGTCATTGTGTTACATTAGGCCTCGAATGAGTCATGTTATTGTATATTATGCAGGTTGGGTTTTAGATAGAGCTCCCCGTACAAAGGAGACTCTGTCCGATTTTTGTTAAATTATGGATCCCGGTAAATGGGACATAACAGAGTGGTATCGAGTTACACAATATCCACAGGCATTCAGCGGGTTGATGAGTGATCAACGGATCCCTGGATTTTGGGGTATCACAACTCTTCTGGTACTCTTTAGCATTGCATCCTACTACCTAGTTTTATGTTGTTGAATAAAATGTGCGTTCTCGACCTATTTTAGTTAATTTTCTTTCAAAAGTGTGAGTTGAGTTGGATTGAAGAGTGTTTGAGAATCATTGTATACATTTGAGACTTAAAACATCATCTTCATAGAGTTACTTTCGAAAAGGTTTATTGAGAACTTGGGGGCAAACTTGCCTTGACCACCATGCCTTTAGATGCCTTGTCCTTTAGAGATCATAAATGTTTTGGGATCCCATTTTGTCTAACATGTTTTCTTATGACATTTTCATGTATTCTCTTAACTTATACTAGCACTGTCACGCCCCTACCCCCGCCTGGGCGAAGAAAGGGGGCATAGCATGGGACTAGGACTCTTTAACCTGCTTTTCTAACATCAATGGGCCTATTTCATATATAAATCCATATGGAAATAAAACTTCTAGTATTACCACCGTAGTGGTGTTTAAACTGTCCTGTACATATTCCTAAGTCTTTTTTTCTTGTACTTATACAAATTTCACTATTACAAAAACTTTACATTTACATTACAAAACCAAAAATCAAAAACCTACATCAGGTGGGCTCTATTCTTTGTGTTGGCCTGGCGGATGCGGGAATGCATGAATGTCCTCTTCGGTACCTACGAATGAAACATTAGTCTTAAACATAAGCTTAGTAGGAAGCAGAGATGTATATATGACCGCCCAGGTGGTCCCATTTCACAGGATACATTTAACATAATTCTTATATGTCAGAGTTTACGTATAACAGAATTCTATGACAGAGTTTTCATATAACATAATTCTTATAACGAAATTTCATATCTCCCATAGGAGTTCAAAACAAAGATCTTGTACAGAAGGTACCCGTGGGTATAGAACTGATTTCTTATGCTTTCTTTTTGTTCATTTTTTTAGATTCTTATCATATAAATGTTTGCATATGTCATATTATTCGGATAGACAACATATAAGTATATGCCTACATAGACCGATAACAATGAATGAGAGGGGCGTAGTATAATAGGCACCCGAAGGTACGATATAGTACTAAATAGAGATATGCACGCCCGCGTAGCGAGTGTCGTAGCCTTTAGCGGGAGATCTTGCGGAAGCCTTGATCGGAGGCGTGCTACGCCTGCAATAGCGGCCGATTGTCGTAGCACTAGTAAGTCTTCAGGAAGCAGCGTCGGAGGCGTGCTTGACCGCATAGCGAGTGTCGTGGCACTCTTGGGAGTCTTGCGGCATGTCGGAGGCGTGCTGCCCGCGTGGCGAGTGTCGTGGCACTGGCGGGAGTGTCGAAGCACTGTCAAAGGCGTGCTGCCCACATAACAAAGTGTCGTGGCACTAACGAGTGCCGAAGCGCGTCAAGCGTGTGCGCACGTAGCGAGTGTCGTGGCACTAGCAAGGTGTCAACCTTTGATCGAGGCCTTTATTCATTCCTTGTCGGTCTTAAGCAAGCATACGATTATGTGTTTCAGAGCTTGTTATTTTGTTCTTAATCACATTAGCAAATAAGGGGCAAGAAACAATGTTTTCTCAATGACCGGAAGCTTCGCCTCGACGGCAAGGTACATAACATTTTTCATGTGACTTTTATACATGTACTGACCCTTCATTTGGAATAGCGGAAGAACATAACAAAAACAAGGTTGTAATACCAGTACTTAACTTTTCAGTACCGGTACTTAACCTCCTCTAAACCTTAAATCTCTTTGAGTACCGGTACTCAGCTTTCAGTACCAATACTTAACATTATCTGAGCCTTAAGTCTCTTTGGTCACAGATACTTAACTTTTCGATCCTGATACTCGATACCTTGAAGTAGCGGCTCACGATGCGTTACTCAACTCTCAATACCGGTACTCACCCTCTTAAAGGCTAAAAACAACACTGAGTATCGGTACTCAACTTTCAGTACTGGTACTCACCTACGATTTCTACATAAATGGCCAGTTCTTGCCATTTTCATGGAAAATCTTCCAACCAAAACTAACCCATATCAAAACCAACCACAAAACCAAACTAGAACCAACACAAATCACTTTTATACAGAGATAGGGTTCTTTAAACCCCAAACATAGGCAAAGAGAGAGGGTTTCCTAACCAACAAATCCATACAAATAGGTTCAATACTAACAAATACAAATTCCCGAACAAAGAGATATTTCCCAGACAAAGCTCGAAACATGAATTCATACATGAATAAAAATTTCCAAACATAGATTTAAACTTCAAACCTAGATTCTTTTCTTCCTTCTTCCTTCTTCTTCTCTTCTTCCTTTCTCTTTCTCAGCACATCAAAGCCCCAACCTTCAAAGCGAAAAATATGAGATATTCTAAGGCCTTGTTTGGTCTTAACCATTTTAGCCCTAACTTTCCATTTTTTTCCATTTTCCATTGGTCCCTTCCCTTTCAATCTATTTGCAAATCTAACTTATCATATTTCCACTTTATCATATAATCTTTTCATCACTTTGTGTCCTTGGGTCATAATTAATACCATTTTTACCCTTAGTACTTCAGTTTCCGAAAAATACCAATTTTACTTTTCTTATACCACAAAATTGCAATAAAACTACTAGGGTCTAATTCGGGGTGTTACAAGCACCATAATCATACTCATATCTATCTTAGTGTTTTTTTTTTTATGTTTGTGTTTCCTTTGCTTGGGGACAATCAAAGATTTAAGTTTGGAGGTGTGACGAGTATCATATATACTTATTTTATCTCCATATTTTGCTTAGTTTTTAGTAGTTTTATGATATAAATAAGTGTTCTAATGCCTTCTAATGCCTCGTTTTTGTGATTAGGTTAACTTTGGAGAAAAATGAACAAAAAAAAGCTTACATGAAACCAAAGAAGACCACGAAGCCACCATACGCAGCAAGCATCTGATCTTTTGAATTTTCTATGCTAATGGCGGAATCAAACGGCTCTAATCTGCCCAGCAATGTGTTTTAGAGTTCAAGAGCTTTCCAACGAGTCCTAGAACACCCAATTTGGAGTTCGGGTGAAAAAGTTACGACTTCGGGAAGTTCACAGCAAAGTGTAGATGAATAGTACATGTCGCGGCATCACTGTTCACATGCCGCGACCTTGGAAAGCGAACAAAATTAACATCTGATTCTGCGTTGCCCGCGGTAGGGTGTATTAGTCAACAATATTTATAAACCTAAATGCTCCTACTTGCCGCCATGAAAGCTACTGCGTTATAGTGGTCTAGGGTCGGAACTTCGGGGATGGGTTTTTCTTCCTACGAATGACTCACGATTGATTGAGCGGGTGAATTCCGGTTTGGATTGGGGTGTTATTAAAACTTGATGGGAGTTGGTGGTTTAAGCTGAAAATAAAAACAAGTTAAAAATTTGTAAAAATAGAATTCGTAGTGTTAGGTCATTGTGGGTAGGGGTCTGGGGCGGCGAGGTTCTCGGGGTCTTTTCCTCGCGTTGGGGAGGATGACCTATAGTCATCTCCCAGCCCAGGTTCTTCATTACAACTATAAGCGATACTAAATAACTACCTTTGAAAAATTGGTATTTGCCTTCCATTGATGGTCCGGACAATGAATAACATCACCTTGACTCACTTTTTCCAACGACTAATAAATGATAACTAATGAATGTCATTGTGTCATCCCAACAATAGAGAGGTAGCTATTGAACCTAAAAACACCAGAAATGCGGTCGAAGCTTAGAAGTGATCGAAGGGATCGAACCTTAAATTGGAGAAAATAAAAATATACTTGAATGCCTTTCAATAGCCCATAGATGGTAACTATGATTGTCGATTGATCTAACGATAAGCATCGAGGAACGAAAACATCGAATATTGATCGTTTCAAGCGACCCGAAGGATTAAAAACCTCGTTCATTTAGAAACCATAAATGGTGAAAATACCTCGGGTTAAAACATGGAAAAACCCTCAGTTGCCTTTGATCCCTTGCCCAATAGCCTTCCACTCCAAGGAAAAAGGGTTTTAGCCGCTCATACTCCAAGTTGTCATCCTCAGAGGATGTTTGGCAGCCGAGAAAGTGAGAGAAAAGGGAAGAAAATGGGAGAAAAGGAGAAAAACGGGAGTTGGAGCCCTAAATTTTATTCACAGCAAAAACATCTCCTTCACAGTGTTTGGTCAGGGGGCTTTTATAGCCAACCTGTCACATCCCACTTTTATAGCCTGTGACTAACGCTAGGGAATGGGTAGGCTTAAGGCCTGAAAACCCATAACCAAGCCCTAAGTCCACGTAATTTCTCACAATTCGACCAAGATTACAATCGTTTCTATAACAAATGACATAAATCTGTTGTCGCAATATCTACTAATAATTAACCCAAAATCTCATATCATGATATTATCTCAAATAACATAACAAATAGACCTCCGTGGTCATCCACTAACAAAAACAAAATAATAATCCATTATATGTTTCAAATAGAATCCAAGTGGTCATGAAATGCCTGGATTCTCCTTTCTCTGTCTACCCTGAAAAGGAGGAAAACAACGGGGGTGAGATAACTGCGTGAGGTAAGATATATCACCATACTTGTGAAATTTTAGGTACTCGAGGCCGAGCTCACAAGAGGATAGTTATGCTCAACAATAAATCACCGTTCATAGGTTATGCAACAAATAGCGGCAATATGAACAACAATATCAAATGAGATTTAGAGGTTTGAAACACAGAAATATAGTTTACCATTCAGGAATCCGTACATTCCTTTTTAACTTTATACTGGAATCCGTACATTCCTTGCAACTTTATCTTTGGAGATAGTACATTCCTTTTTAACTTTATCTTTGTCCGTACATTCCTTTTTACAACTTTATCACGGAATCCGTACATTCCTTTTAAATATATCTTGAAATCCGTACATTCCTTTTTAACTTTATCTTGGAATCCGATACATTCCTTTAACTTTATCTTGGAATAAATGCATTCCAATGAATCAGTAAAGCGAGTACGGGCTCACGCCTAGAGTTTTACCTCTCTAGGAAGGCAACGGCTGCCCGCACGAGAGGGTACCATGTGCACATAGCACATTGACCTTCCCATCGATTAAAACTGCATTGATCCATACCATCAGCGAATGACGTGCGATTACAGAAGTTTATAGTGGCGTACTCGATGCAGCAAAGATAACACCAAATACAATAAAAGTTGAAACTACCGTGCTCAGCATGAATATTCATCGGGACCGCGTGACTTGTGGCATATGACAAATTCAATTCAATGAATGCTCGAGAATAAGGGTCTTAATCATAGTCAATTATACGATCGAGTCAAGCAGTAAAAACAAGCTATACATTTTGAGAGGTGCAATTACAATGATATAAATTTACTCACCTCCCTGATAGTCGGGCTCGAAGCTAGGCTATTCACCACTGAATGTGTGAGCCTTCTGACTTCGTTTGAGACTCACGGATGCTTCGATCCTGCTCCTGATGAAATATTTCTCCTAGAGAAATTTGTTCTTCAAACCACTAGATCTAAAAGTAGATACGTCATACACAAGTGACGAGAGAAACTCCAAAGAAGAATATAAAGGATTTCCTTCTCTTATTCCAATTTATACTAGAGTATCTATTAGGAAAATTACCTTTTTACCCCTCTTTTCATTAAATTAATTAATTAATTACTAATTGAATTACCATTATTATTTTCATAACGTCTTTTCATTAAGGTAATTAATTAATTACTATTTGAATTACCATTATTATTTTCATAGAAAATCTTTTTTCATTAAGGTAATTAATTAATTACTATTTGAATTATTATAAATTCGCGGTGGACCTTAAAACACCTAAAACTTAAATTCCATGAAAAAAAAATCATTTAAAAAAATGTTTTGGGTGTTCATTCTCCCCCCTTATAAAAATTAAAATTCCTCGAATTTATTAAAGTGTGTATCTTATCACTCGAAGAAGGATTGAGGATATTGTCCTTCATCAATTTGCTCACTCCCAGTACACTCCTGCTTTGGTTATGAGGTGACTGGTTTCTGCAGCTCCTTCGCTCGTCCCTTTACTACTCGGCCTCCTCATTTTCCTCTTTCCTCCTCTCAGCCCATGCCTCTTTATTCTTGGTCTCCCACAATTTAGCTCTATCAACAATCTTTGTCAATGTGGGAAAATCTCCATCTCAGTCCGATCTTGATGCACAGACTCCACATTTGGCATCCCAACATCTATCGGATCATAGATCTCCTTAAGCCCTTGGCGAGATGGCCCCCACGTCTCGAGAAATTGCGCCTTGTCTTCTTGGTAGTGACAACCAAGAAAACAAATGATAAATAGATTCATGATACATATCAAGAGTACTTAAACTTTTCATCTATAGGATCTGAGAAATTAGCTATACTATGATGACATACAAAACGATTTGGAATCCCTATGCTCCATGGTGTCACATTTATCATTTACGAATAACATCCCCAGTTCTTTTAAAACTGGCTCGATACCAACTTTGTCACATCCCACTTTTATAGGAAATTTTGTGGCCGCTAGGGAATGGGTAGGCTTAAGGCCACCAAAACCCAGTAACAAGCCTAGAATCCCATAATTTCTACGAAAGTCGGCAAGACCTATTCGTTTCTATAACAAATGACAAAATCACATTATTCGCAATATCAATCTAAAATCTACTAATAATTAACCCAAAATCTCATATCATGATATTATCTCAAATAACATAACAAATAGACCTCCGTGGTCATCCACTGTAAAACAAAATAATCCATTATATGTTTCAAATAGAATCCAAGTGGTCAAAGAAATGTGCGGATTCTCCTTTCTCTGTCTACCTGAAAGGAGGAGAAAACAACGAGGGTGAGATAACTCTGCGGTAAGATATCACCATACTTGTGAGGCCCACAGGTACTCAGGCCGGCTCACAAGGATGGTTATGCTCAAACAATGAAATCATCGTTCATAGGTTATGCAACAAATAGCGGCAATATGAACAACGATATCAAATGATTTAGAGGAGTTTGAAACACGAAATATAGTTTACCATTAGAATAGGTACATTTCCTTTTAACTTTATCTTTGGAATCGTACATTCCTTTTTAACTTTATCTTGGAATCCAGTACATTCCTTTTAACTTTATCTTGGAATCCGTACATTCCTTTTAACTTATCCGTCAGGTACATTCCTTTTAACTTTATCTTGGAATCAGTACATTCCCTTTTAACTTTATCTTGGAATCAGTACATTCGACCAAAGATCCGTAGAAACGAGGGTTCACGCCTAGAGTTTTACCACCTCTCTAGGAAGGCACTAGCTTTGCCCGCACCAGAGGGTACCATGTGCACATAGCCTGATGACCTCCCCATCAGTTAGGCTTTCTATGATTCATACCATCAAATGACATTAACGATTACAAGTTATAGCTGACCGTACTCGACATACAGCGAGAATAACACAAATACAATAAAAGTTAGCTTACGTGCTCGGCATGAATATTCATCGGGACACGTGACTTGTGGCATATGACAAATTCAATTCAATGAATGCTTTCAGAATGGGGTCTTAATCATGGTCGATTCTTGATCCGTCGAAACAATGAAAACACCGCTATACATTTCGAAGGTGGGTCTGAATTATATAAATTTATTCACCTCCGCATTAGTCCAGGCTCGACTAGGCTATTCACCTGACGTGTGAGCCTTCCCCAACTTCGTTTGAGACTACGGATCTTTCGATCTGCTCCCTCAATGAAATATTTCTCACCAGAAATTTGTTAACTGAGCTCTAGATGAAGCGTCACGTCCTCTGAGATTCTACCGACCGAGAGAAACTCAAGAATAATAGAGACTGGATTTCCTTCTCTTATTCCAATTTATACTAGAGGTATCATTAGGAAAATTACCTTTACCCCTCTTTTCATTAAATTAATTAATTAATTACTAATTGAATTACCATTATTATTTTCATAACGTCTTTTCATTAAGGTAATTAATTAATTACTATTTGAATTACCATTATTATTCTCATAACGTCTTTTCATTAAGGTAATTAATTAATTACTATTTGAATTATTATAAATTCATGATGGACCTTAAAACACCTAAAACTTAAATTCCATGAAAAAAAAATCATTTAAAAAAAATGTTTGGGGTGTTACACAACCCATAATACAAATTACCAAAAACTATATAAAATAAACACTATTACAAGGAGAAAGTAGGAAGAAAACCAAAAAGAGAACAAAAGCAAAAGCGGGCGACGAGGAAGGAAGAGCGGGATGAGCGGTCATGATGAATAGTGTGCATGAGCATGAGCGGTGCGCGTAGGAATTTCACTGCTGACTCCATTTTCTTCACATTTGTTCTTCTTTCTTTGGGATCCTAATCTGCCAACGATGGGTTCAGCTCGGGTTCTTCGGTGTTTGAATTGACTAACAGAATAATTTTGGCTAATTATCTTGCAAAAAACTAAAATTAGCCACAAATGCGTCGGTGAATAAACGAGGGACCTTAATGTGCAAATCGGGTTAATTAGAATGATTAGTACACAAAAAGCACTCAAAACCTATAATAAATAGGGTTCAAAATAGCACTATTTGGGTACTAATCACATCTACTTCTTAGTATGTAATAATCGCTACATGTTGTTCACATGCCTCAACATTACAACAGTTTCACAAATTCATTGTTTTAGTCCTTTAGGGTCCATTTCCCAAGACACTATAAATACATGTTTTTGGAAATTTGTTTTTGGGGATTCGACTTGGTGGGGAGAACACCCATTCTAGGGTTTCTCATCCTAAGCAGATTATTTAGGTTTGTAATTTTTTTTCTTTTTACTTTGGAAGATGAGGAGAACTTGAAGAAAAAAAAAGACATTTACGAAGAAGAGAATGAGGCTTTCACTCCCAAATCTGTTTAATCTTTTCCTCTTTTTGTATTTCTTTCTTTTGATAGTAGTAATTCTTTTTCTAGTTATGTTTTAGTTAGTTTTTTCAGGGCTTAGATGTAATCAAGACTTGTTTATATGAATCTATCTTAATTTAAGTTGATTTATGCTTTATTTTCATACATGTGTTGAGTAGTTCATTTCGTTCTTTATGTTTGTGAGTAATTGGCCAATACTTGCATGATTTGTGGTTTTATTCAAGATTTGAGAAGTGAGAACTGGATTGGACCATGGATGAATTACCATTTAATTGTCATGAAATAGAGATATAAATGAGATTAGATTTGGCATTGGGATTTCTTGAGTTTAATGTGCCTTTGGAAATCTGGGGTTGAGCAGAGATGCAAAATACCTGATCCTAAGGGTAAATTGTGAGTTATCGAGAGAGATTCGCATATGCATTAGTGAAATCACCATCAACATAATGAAATGGACATTAATTGATTGGATAAGGAGGTTCACATAGGCTTGAATTTGTGAAATCTATGCCCTATGGTTTTTAGTCCCGAGCCTTTGTTAAATTAGGATTCTTGCATGTTAGTTTAGTTAATTTGAGTTTTTTTCTAGATTTTCCCATCATTCAAATAGAGCCTATGCTAGATTAGAGTCGATAATTAATAGTCAATCCTCATGGGACGATACTCTTACTTAATTTCTATATTACTTGAGGCAAAGCGTGCACTTGCACACATAGGCGTATTATTTTACATACACACATTCGCACCTATCAATCTTCATATAGATTTCTTCCTCTAAATCTTCATGCAAGAACGCTTCTTTACATCTATCTTTGTTGGGTTCAATTGAAATGAGTCGTTAATGAGTTGTCCACTAATCATTACATCATAATGTATTCATTTTTGTAACAGGTGCAAACATCTCCTAATAATCAACGCCATAAGTTTGTGTATAGCCCTTGGCTACCAATCTTGCCTTGTATCTCTCAAGTGAACCATCAGCTTTATATTTTAAAGCAAACACCCACTTCCAGTCGACCAGATTCTTCCCTTTTGGTTAGTCAACAATCTCCCATGTCTTGTTTTCTCTAATGCATTCATTTCCTCCCTTATAGCATTCCTTTATTCACTTTTAGATAATGCCTCAATTAAGGTGTTTGGAACTAATACTGTATTGAGACTCACTAAAAAAATTTATGTGATGGTAAGAAACTCTTAAGAGACACATAGTGGGATAATGGATAAAATGGTCTATTTTTGTATTCTCTAGTACCTTTCCTTACAACAATAGGTAAATCAAAATCATTTGGTTGTGTTTCAGTGGATTGAGTATGTAATGGAGATGAGGGACTTACCATGTCTTCATTAGCAGGACTTAGATTGGATTCTTGAAGTTGTGTTGGATCTTAAACAATCTTTTCCCTTAAGTACAGTTGTGAGAATCTAAAAGATTCATAGATGGGTACAAACTTTGGATTTTGTTCTTGGTCAAGCACAGATTGGACAGATTCTTGGACATATTCATGGACAGGCATAGATTGGACAGACCTTTTAAAGGTGAATGAGAGGTCAAGAAAGCCAAAGTCTTTATCTTGCATTGATGATGTCTCCCCTAGAAGATAAGACTTGGAAAAATATGTTTGGTTTCGACAAAGGTGACATCTATTATTATGTAAAGTTTCTTTGAGAGAGGATTGTAGCATTTATATCCCTTTTGGGTAGATGAATAACCGATGAAGACACAATTTCACGAGGATCACGTTCCCTCCCCATTATGATATATGCACATGAACAAAGGAAGTACACCCAAATATTTTAGGTGAAAGGCCATTGGAAGTTCTAATGTGTGGATAAAATTATGCAAGCAACTCTACAAGGGTTTTATAATCCAATCCTCTTGAGGCAATCTATTAATCATGTATGAAGCGTGGAAACGTACTCCCAAATAGGTCTTGGGATAACTAACAGCACGAAATAAGAGAGCTCGTGTAGAATTGAGTAAGTGGACATTTTTTCGTTCAACAACTCCATTTTGTTCAGGTGTACTTACACATAATGACTCATGGATGATTCCTTCTTTTTTAAAGTATGGAGATAAAACTTGATTGAAATAATCTCGTGCATTGTCAGAACGAAAATTTTTATTTTTACTCAAAATTGGTTTTGAATCATAGAATGGAAATTAGGAATGACACTACTCACATTTGATTTGTGCTTGAGTAAGAATAACTATGTGACTCGAGTACAATCATCTATTAAGGAAACAAACCAACATGATTCTGAAATGTTTGGGATTGTAGAGGTCACATTTTATGAATCAAATGAAATGGATGAGAACTTCTTTTATTGCTAACAGGGAAAGATACATAAGTATGTTTTGTAAATTCACAAACATTGCAGTGAAAATTTGTAATATCTAATCCTTTGAACAAAGTAGGGAACATGATTTCCAAGACTCCAAAGATAAATGTACAAGACGAAAATGATGAATCCAAATGGCATCTTTATTTGAGGAACTAAGCACTGACATATGAAAAAAATTTGTGACTCTTTTTGAAGCATTTGGTGTTTCAAGGTAGTAAAGTCCATTTTTCTCCTTAGCAAGTCCAATCTTCCTCCTTGAATTATGTTCCTGAAAAACACAATAAGTGTCGCACCCCAGTACCCGACCCGACCTGGAGGCTGAACCGGATCCGTGGACGCGGACCCAACTGGATCTGGGGACGTGAATCGAACTGAATCCGGGGACGCGGACCAGTTTTACCATATATACATTTTTAAATACTGTAGAAATAAATGTCGCATAATCATTTCAGTTAAAGAGGACCCACTATTTTTCAATTGACACTTTCATTCAATATGGCATGTATGCCCTTTCAACATTATCATTTACAAAACATTATCAGAATTCATCTCCACAAATAAATAAAATATGTTCTTCCCATAAAACACATTTTGGTTTCATTACGGATCAAATAATGTCATGGGATGAAATGTATGCATGAGACGGAGCGTTTACTTATACTCGCGATTCGGCCGATGACTTTGAACTCACGGTCTTTGCTCTTGTCCACTAGTCGCAGTGCGCAGATAATAAAAACAACGCGCTAAGCATTTCATGCTTAGTGGTTCTATGCAATTCTCTCTTCATTGCAATTAAACACAAATATGCAGCTTTTCTGAAACAATGTTGTATAATTTCAATAGGCCATACATGCCATTATATGTGCTTATTTCACATACTTTCATTTGCAAATCATTTGATCACTTCAAAGTATACAATTTCATATGCAATATTTCGTGGCTTCAATCATGCATTTCACATTGCCTGTTGCCCTTAAATGAATTTAACCATTTCTTTGGTGCCTGGACCGCCAGATCTGCCTGCGGTCCCGGCCCGAACTGCGAGGCCGATAAAAAAAACATTTTATAACATAGTACGGTCTCGTTGGGTTAATGACTGATTATTTAACAATCATTATGTGTACACTAAAATCTTTGTCATTGGAGCTCTGGTCGGTATGCCACTATATTTCATTTCGTTCCGCAGTCTTCTTAGTTTGACCCTTATTGGTATATCAATCCCATCCTTAACTCGAATATGACGAGATAACATTCTAATGGGAGCATTAAAAACTTCGGTCCATGATAATTTACAATATTGTATATACATTTTATACCCAAAATAATACATTTTGATGTTTCGTACAATTTTATGGCAATGCATTTGAAATCAGATTTTCTAAATCGCTTAAGACAAATCACCATGCATATGTGGTTTTCTTGAAAATCATTTCAACTAACGATCACAAAACTTGAAACAAGAAGAGAGGTATAGAGAACAAACCCAAAAAGGTTGTCATTCCTCGATTCCTATCCTCGGAATCCCGTTCTTAGGTCAGGCTTCCTTGTCACCAACCCTTAATCCATCACAATTAGAGAACAATATTAGTTGGCCTATTTAGATTTCTAGTTATGATTGTTTTCTACACAACTTCCTTTAACTAAAATTTTAAGAACGAATGAGCCACATTTTGACTTTCTTCAGAATCATTGTCCCCCTATAAATTTATTTTATTCGAGACATTGAGATAAATCGATTAGATGCGAGAAACTCAGATATCTTTCAAACAACAGGGATTACTCTATTTTCAAAACATAACCAAATTTGCCCGAAAATAGAGCTTCGCTGTGGCAATTTACGGGTCCCGATGGGGTCGAAATATGGTGCACTTATTCGAATGTTGATCTCTAGAAGTCTGGATTTACTCATAAATTTGAATCCTCCGATTTGGGATGAGTTATGGCGAAACAAAACATGGGTTTTGGAAAATTTTGACAGCATCTCCTAAAGCTTCAGTATTTCCTTTATACAAGAATTCCTCAAAATCAATCCTAACTTTGAAAACTTTGAAACTTAGCCAAAACAACCCCTAAACTTATCTGCTTAGTTTAAAACACTTCTATTCCAATTTGGGGTTTTCATCAAACCCAAACACAACATTAAATGGGGTTAGAGTTAGTTTCATACCTTTAATCTCTTTCTTTTCGCTTCCTTCTTCTTCCTTCTTATTTGTTTTGGCTCCAAATCATGGAGAGCACAAAGCTGACTTGGTCTCTCTCTCGCTCTGCATATTAGTGCCCTAGTTCTCAATGTGAAGACATGCTCAAATGAAATGTTATTCAAAGATAATTTTAGTCTTAACTCAAAACCTTCACTAGGCCTTGTTTGGCTAGCACATTATTCCCTGTTCTCATTTTTGCATTTAATCCTTCTTTTCTCTTTCATTTCTATTGACTTATTACTTCTTCCATTTTGGCACATACACTTCTCATTTATGACCCTTAGGTCCTCATTTTGACATTTTACCAATTTAACCTTAATTCTTTTATAATATTTGGGTTTTATCATTTTTTTTTTTTTTGTTCTTTAACAATATAAATTCCGGAAAAATACAATTTAAATTATTTTATACCCTAAACATGTTATAAAACTGCTATGTTATTTTTAGGGCGTTACAATAAGAAAGGTAGAAATTTACATAACATTTTAGATCATTTCTAATATTCTGGATTGAAACAAGATTGGCAGCTAACTTCGGGACATGAAGCACATCTTTAAGGACAAAGGAAGGGTGTTGCCCGAATATCTCTAGACACACCACTATGTGAGAACCATTTTCTACAAAAAATTTCCTATTGCTTGACATGGTTTTATAGGTACTAAAATGCTATGATGAACTTGGGCCATGTGGTCAATGACACTTGATCTATTATCCAAAGAGTTCTCTAAACACTTTTATGGTATGTAATCGAAAGAGAGTGAAGACTTACGAAGTGCCAATGAGCATGCACTAGGGTTTTGAGACTTGATGAAGCTTGTAAGCCTTTCAATTCCCTCACCATTAAGTCCTTCTTGCTCTTTTTTTCTTGGAGGATTGGCTTACTCTGACAAATGTGCTTGACTGTATGATTTCTGTTGCTATCCTTGGTAACCCCAATCCTTACTAAAAGTAGGTGGCTTACCATTTATTTCCAACAACATTCATTGGTGTGCCTCGGCTTCTTGCAATAAGTGCACCATAAAGTGTCTTGGTTATCCCAATTATCTCTTCTTGAAAAATTTGGTCTAATTGCCTCTTCCATTGTCTGAAATTATGGTCAGCTCTGTTCTTGGTTGCACTCTCCCATTTTTTAGTGCTTTCATTTGCTCTATTTTGATTGTAAGTGCACAACCTTCTCAAACTTGTGGCTCTAACATAATAGCTCTTCTGCTTTCTTCTGACATAATAATTGAAATTACTTCCTCCAAAGAAGGCATCTCCTATTTCCCAAGGATTTACACTCTGACCTTATCAAATTCTTGATTCAGTTCAACAAGGAAATCATAAACACAATTATTTTTAAGGAAATTCTTCAAAGCTTCGACGTCTTCAGCACATTTCATTTCAATGACGAATGATGATCAAGTTCTTGCCTGGTACAGAAATTGGCAAACTCAGTCACGGTTTTGTCTCCTTGTTTGATTGCATCAGCTCTAACCTTGATCTCATAAACTCGGGATGCATCTCAAGCGTTTGAGTAAGTTCGTTGAATGTAGTCCCAAATTTCTTTGGCAGTGGTTAGGAACATACAAGTATCATTGATCTTAGGATTCATCAAATTTCATAGCCACGACATGATCATCGAGTCTTCTTCATCACAAGCATCAAATTTCAGGTCTCCTGCCTTTAGTCTCATTCCAAGAAGATGGGTGAGTTTTCCTTTGCCTTTCAAATAAGTTCTAACAAATTGAGACAATTCCAAATAATTTTTTCCATTCAGTCTATAGATAGCTCGATTATTATGAAAATCCCCATTATATGAGCCTCTTTAGTTTGGAAGGATTGATGGTGGTCTTAGACATGACTCTCACTATTTATTAGAGAGATTGACTAAAAAAAAAATTGGCAATAAAGGTCGGAGAGGCATGAACAATAACAATGATGAAGATCAAAAGAAACATCAACGACAATGAAGGTCGAAGAACAACAACAACAGTGATAAAGGCCAGAAAAAAAAAAAAAAAAAAAAAGGAAACAATGTCAACAATGAAGGCTAGAGAAACAATTGAAACCTAGGTAAAATAGCTCCATAATACATATTACAGAATATGAGAGAAAAATCCAATTTCTCATTCATCGGACTATATATTTACAGAGTATTAGAGGGGAATATATGGATACTCTTTTATGCTAATAAAGGAAAACAAAAAACAAAAAAAGCTATGTATGTTAATCCCATGATTTAAGGGAAATCAAGAAAATATTCTATACACTAATTTAGTCCTAGAAATCAAGAAACTCTAATGTCGAAACTAATCGAAAAGGAAACTAATTTTAGCGTTAGGATGAGGATGGAAAAGTACGATCCCAGGCGAGTCATCGGATCCAAATCTTGTTCATTGTATCTTTGCAGTCTGAAATCTTGGTATTAAAACAATTTAGTTATCAAATGTATAGGCCTTGAGTCGATCTTTTTGCTATTAACTTAGATGTTGCGTCATCCTCTAAAGTTTTTAGCACTTTTGATTATGTGATTCTATCGATTGTATTACTAACCTGAATCAATAAATTTATCTCTTTAAAAAAAATGGGAAGATAGAAAAAAAAAAAAAAAAAAAAAAACTATGTATATGACTCAAATGATAGAAAAAGCATGTATTTGAACGAAACCATAACCATCAATATTAGGTTCATACCCTTTCATGAAGAGTCATTATACATGTTTTTTTATGAAAACTTATGGCTAAGGATGAAAATATCGGTTTTGACGGATATATCAATACTTAGATTTTACGGATATATCGGGGATATATCAATGGATATTTTTACATAACTATCGGTAATTAAAATTTATTCAAAATTAAAAATATATGTATCAAATTATTTTGAAAACATGAGGAATGATAATATCAATTAGATTTAAATTTTTTTTTTTTTACTATATTTATATTTGTTTGTGAAAAATAAAATTATTTTTGTAAAATATATTTAATCACATTTAAAAAATAATAAATTATTTCTATATAATTTATACAAAATGTTTTATTCAAGCGTTAATTTTGAAATTTGGTAATTGTAATAACTTAAAATAGAATATAATATTTATATTTAATTATTATAAATGGTTAGTTTTTAACTTATTATAAATGAGTAAAGTAGACAATATATAAAGTTTTTGCACATTATATAATAAAAGCTAACATAACCTGGTAGATGAGGAGCTAAATACCTCATGGGATTCGAACCCCCCCAACAGCTCCCACTTTGTGGATTTGATTAATATGGGTGTTGAAAAATTGGTAAGAACCAGATATATCAACGAGTATCGGTCAATAGTGCAGTACTGTGATGATTATTTATCAATGGGATATATCATGTCGACCTTCACCAACACACGATATATCCCTAAAATATTGGTTGACATATCCAATATTTCAAACCATGGTCATGGCTATATATCCATTCATGAAAAGTAATTACTTTTTAACATTTTTTTTATTTCTATTTTGGTCTATCATAAAATTAGAATATAAGAACGTTGATTACAGTTTTTAAATTGTTTTTATTTTTAAGCAAGGAAAATATGGAAGCATATGATTATTTTTTCTGAAAAACACGCTAAAACGTTAAATCACGAAGAAGAAAAGCAAATAACGGTTTCGCCAGCAATAAAATTGTATTATTTGTTTTTAAATTGTTCAGAACAAAATTTAAAAAAAACGTGAGCAGCCGGGGCGACGACAGGACGGGTTTGGAAGGGGATACCCATACCCCATTCTCGTTCCCTATTATTCTACCATACCCTATCCTCGACTCAAACACATGTCGGTGTATAGTCGTTTGTCCCAAACCCGTTAACAAAAAAAATATCACTTAACCTCGTTCCTACCATCCGGAATAATTGTTACCCTACAAAAATCTCACGTAGAAAAATCCAACAGATGAAAGCCCTACAAAAATCACAGATATCCCTGATAACACTCAAATCACTAATAAAAAAACCCTAAAATCAATTTTCAAACCATTGACAAAAACTCCAGAATCCAATTTCTTCCTAAGCACATAATAGAGACAAATGAAACCTAAAGGATCCCTGATAACACAAAAAAAACCCCAATATCAATTTCAAAACACTGACCAAAAAAACCCCAAATCAATTTCTTCCCAAACATCATAGAGACAAATGAAACCCAAACATTTTCACGTCCCTTGCCTCCTTCCTCGCCACATCAAGAATCAAGTCGATCAGCTCAACCCCCTTAGTGCGAAAACGAAGAAGACACCACAAAAAAGAAGACATTTAGTAACAAATCTTTAGTCACATACATAAATATCATCAATAGAAATACATTTTTGTCACAGCCATGATTATTGCGTGACTATATATGTTTATAAATTTTAAGTAAAATAAGAATAATATTTTGTCACGGTGATTTTATCTACTGACACCAAAAGGATTGCTTAATTATTGTTTTAGTCATGGTATCTTATTGAAACCATGATTAAATATGAATTTTTTGGCCACCCCAAACCAATAAATTTAGTCACGACACCTCTATTAATAATGACTAAAAATAGTAACAAGGTTTTGTTCTTGTCACGCTATTTTTAAATCATGACTAATTATGAATTTTCTAAAAGGAAATTTTGGCGCCAATAAGTTTAGTTATAATAACTTTATCAATCCTCGTAAAAAGAGTAATAAAGTGATGTTTTAGTCATGATTTAAGTTAAAACGTGACCATACATATTCTAATTACCATTTAGTCATATATTTGGTTAATCGTAACCAAATGTTATAATCTATTTCATATATTTGGTTAATCGTAACCAAATGTTATAATCTATTTAAATATTTTATATATATATATATATATATATATATATATATATATATATATATATATATATATATATATATATATTATATTTTTAAATTTAATAAACAAAGTTGTGCATTAACCGTTTTTCTAATTAAAATTGTTTAATTTCCTTTTTATGATTAATGTGTTAATAAGAAGTAAAATAAAGTTTATAAAATTAATTTATTTATGATGAATAATTTTTAAGTTCAAATAGTAATAAGAATGATACCTAATTAAGTTTTAGTATTAATCATTAAAATTAAATTAACTTCTTATAATTAATAATAGGTTTCCTACGAAAATATTGGGGATTTGATATTGAAAATTACTGTTCAAGTTGAATAAACTTCATATTATTTGTTTTTTTCTTTTATAAATGAATTTATTATTGATAAAAGAAAAATATGATTATGGGAATCTCTTTAAGCATTGTTAAGCCGGAGTAATTAGTATAACGATGTAATTTGACCACTGATCATTTCGAATTATGGTTGGATGGGTAGAAATAATTGGCGGCTTCCCGATGTAATTTAGGCAGTCAACCTTGTTTGGTTGCTCCGCAGCCGTGTGGGCTTAAGCGTCAGTGGCCCCGGCTCAACCGATTAGAGATTTGTGTGAAATTTAGATTTGAGCGATCAGTAATTACTTTGATAAACCGATATGTAATTAAGATTGAGTTGAGCCAGCAAAATGGTAGTCCAATATAAATTAAGCCCGACCTGGATTGATATCTCTAGGAATTACATAATATTTCACTTATTAAACAAGGTATTATATTAAAAATAACATAATTCAAAGATTGCTTTTAAAGTATGATGGTATAATCTAATTCCAATTTTTTTCCTTTCATATGGCTCACAATTTTCAATTTCTCAATAATGACCTTAGAATTAAAAATAAAAAGGTTTAAGCAAACTAAATATTTATTTCTTTCATGGTTCTCTTAATTAAGTTTTGAGGTCTAACAAACATTCAAAAGTTTTTTTTTTTAAAAAGGTTATGTTTGGTTTTGAGGAAAATAAAGGGAGAGAAAATAAAAAGGAAAAATTGTAAGTAAAAGTGAAGAAAATGGAGAAAAAATATTAAACTTAAAAGGCAACTTTTTAAGACAATTTAAAAAAATGAATTTTAAAAACCGTTTCTATTTCCAGTTGTTGTTCACTCAGTGTAGCAGCCTTTCAGTTGTTGCCCACGCTTGACAGGATGTCGACACATATTTCCCTCATCATCATGTAGTCGATCCTCTAGGGCTTGGAAAAATAATATGAAGAGGAGACAAAAGAAGAAGATGAGGAGGAGGCAGTCAGTCAGGCCTTCAGGGTTTTAAAAAAATGAGTTTAAATACCCATGTCTTTTTGGATATTAACTGAAAGATTAAGGGCATATTTGTCACTATACTAGTTGGGCAAGACGGGTTGAGATAAAATCCGTACCTACCTCAAACTTGATCTGGGTTGTAAAAAAAATCTCATACCCGATTAAAAACCGATTTCAAAGTTTTCATACCCATCCCAATAAGACCAGGGTGGAGTGGGTTAGTCTAGTATAGGAAAAAATTGTTCGTTCATAAATCAAACAAGTTCAAAACTTTTTATATTTACATTAATGAACTTATTTTTCCTCACATTAGCATCATATTGTCTATTTGAATTTAACATTTTCGTGATTTTGTTTTTATATTAATTAGATATTATCCATACTTATTAATTCATAATCAATCTTATCATTAGCCTATGTGGGACTTTGTGCACCAATATAACAAAATGTAATGTCATTAACTCTATCAATTTGTTGTAAAAAAAAAAACTCTAGCAATTTAATCCTTACAAAATAACTTCAAAAGAGTAACTTCTTTAAATAGTTAATAATGATATATATAGACCCACGTAATAAATAAATATTCAACAAGATTTTCGATGATATTGAAGATAGATCGGCAGCGTTTCTTGCTAATAAAATTGAAGATACCCTGGCTATAAATGAATGAGATGGTCATAGACTCCTATCACCTTATGTCTCCCAACGCAACTAGCTTCTTTATCTCATTAATTTGTTTGCACTTCTTTTGAACGGTCGAGATCAGATCTCATCATAGACACCCAGATCCCATCTCACTGTTGCATCTTCTGGGTGCCACCAAATTCCCAGTCGTCGGCAATAACACCTGCAAAAGCATAACTGGTCTTGACCTCTTCAATATAAAAATCTGTCCAACATCTCCATGTCATTATATTTCAGCAGGTTTATTATTTAAAAGAGTAGTTCATTAAAAAATTATAGAATTCGTAAGTAAAGCAGACAAGCTTGTCAAGAAACTTTTTTTTCTCTATAGTAACAAAAAAAAATTATATAAGTAATTAATATTACAGAAAGGGGAATAAATATAAAGAAACAGTATATTTAATGTATAAAAAAAAAGGTTACGCGGCACAAGAAACTGGTACACAAGCTCTTGGAAATTTGCAGTTGTACCCAATCAGCTGAAACCTCTTAATTCCATTACATTCATGTTCAGCTTCTCCAGGTGATGGGCATTTCGTCTTATGGATAGGCTTCTTGATATTGGAGAACTTTGATAGGCTTTCGGTTCTTTTGCCTAAGCCTCAAGAAAATATCTAAATGATGCATACTGGTTAAAACATTCTACCAGAGATGTTGGAATTTTATAGACAGAGAATTCTAAACTTCTAGTCATGAATTGGCTTTTGGGCGCAGGATCTTATGAGTATTGTTGTAGTATGCAACTCATATTGAAATATATTATTATTAGAAAAAAAAAAAGGCAAATGTGGAAGCGGAGCAAGAGGAACTTGAGCACAACTACTGGAGTTAGGGGTATTTTCAAAATGTTGTCACTTATAGGGTTATCATAAATACCTTCTAATGTAATTATAATTTAATATAATGTAGAGATTTCAAGACTCCCTTCTTCTTCGTGTTTTCCATACCAGTACTGCAAGAGTACTCCCATTTCCTAGAATGCAGCCCCACTTCAGAAATCTTCTTTTGCGATATTAATTACCGACAGTCAATGGGGCCGGGGTAAGAGCGTGTGCTCTACAGTTCCACGCACAATGGCGGCCACCACCATACCGTGTCTTACTGTTTATTTTTGCTGGAAGTTTGTAAGATTGGCGTAATGACCATGGTAGGCGTCTTAATGATATGGTCATTTCGAGTTAATTTGAATTTCGGCTGAACTCAATTTGATCTTGAAAAGCTTCGCGAGCAAAAATAAGATTGAAATCGAGCTGGCAGTAAGCCGAACTCGGCCCCAGGCTTGGCTGGAATTGAGATGCGGGCTCGTATTGAAATCGTGTCATTTTCATGCGAGTCTCGATTATTATCATAAAATAGGAATATGAATCGTGAAACAAACTACCAAAATTAATAAACACAAAATCAGCGTCAGCGGTCATTATCTTGTCATAGAACTTTAGTTTAAGTCGTCTACATTCAAACTATTATTAAACAAATACACTATAAATCATGCATATTCTTAGCGGGCGGCTTACAGTAATCCGATGGCGCATGATGAATGCTAGCTTCTAATAATGGGTCAATTGAGGGTTTTTGTTCATGACGTTTATGTAGCGTTAAACTTATATAGAGGACTTGAAAGGTAAATATTGACATATATGAAGGATTTGAACTTAATATATCAGATATTTTCTAGAGGGCCTTGGGTTTTGCTCGTGGTCGTCGATTTGAGTGCCTCAAGGCCCAATTGGAGGTTTTTATGCGGCGGATTAACTTTGGCCTGTGTGATTAGTCGAGATGCGTCTGGCGGCGCGGGCAGCGCGTTTATAAAAAGTGAGAAAAATATTTTTGCATACCCTCAACAAAGAAAAATATCTAACCTTTTGGTCGGTAAAATAATGTTCATAATTTATGTTATTTATTTATTATTATTTAATAATTGAAAGCATTGGATGGGGAAAGAGTTTTGATAGGTCATGCTCCATTATTTAAAATTTTATTCTTCTTCATCCCAAAGGGGATGGGTATGATCCTTCACTTCACTTCACTTCAAATTTATGAAAATTTTAAAATACATATATAATAGTTCAATTATAATTTTTTTGGGATTTCTCATTAACATTTCATGCCATGTCTAATTTTTTAAAAGAAAATTAATTATTTTTTAAAATAAATATGTTATAGCTAATAAATAAATAAATAAGTGTTTTTAAGAATAAAGTAAAGATAAATTATTTATGTCGTCGCAAAATAGATATATAAATTTTTATAAAAGAATTTAGAATTTTATATCTGAATATTCGAGTTTACCGTGAGTTTTGAAGTCGATTCACAATTATGAAGCTCGGCTGAATTCTTGTTGATTCAAAACGGCTCGAATCGAGGTTTAACAATTGTCCAGATCGAGTCAAGAATAGTTCATAGAATTGATAAATGGTATTGGCCCTAAGCGTGACATATAGAGTTTGTCCCATATAAAATGCAGAAGATAAATCTCTACGGATCTAGATAAGGTGGTTGTTGTATGCCTTGTATTAAAAGTGGTGCAGACGTAATCCTTTAGTGAAAGATGAAAGATCCATTGAGAGAGTGAAGTCATACCTAACACGCCTGCAGTACTGATCAAAGTGATGGTACATGCATGGACACTAAAATCCAAATATATATATATATATATATATATATATATATATATATATATATATATATATATATATATATGCTATAGTAAATTTCATAAATTAAAAATATTTATAACCATACCATACCACGAGACGTTGCCTCTCATCCCCAACCTATCATTCGTCCCCAACAAAAGGATTACAAGCCTAAATGGTAAGGGCATCGTTCCATTCCGTTCCACTTAATACGCTATGCATCCCTCGGTCAACCCTGTTTCACCCCCGACATTTACCCATTTTTCTCCATGAATTTATTTCTCTCAATATGAACCACTTGCTGCTAGAGGTTGTATTTACAAAAGCCATTAGCAATTTTACGGAGGAGTTCTGCCCTTTTGGCTCCCTTTCTCACTGATCAAATCAAGAACATTATTCAAGTTGAAGCTAAAAATGGAATGATCAAATGTTGATGCAAAATAGCTAGTAAGATATAAAGTGATCATTAGTTGATTAAACAAGACTAGGGCTTTAATTCCCTTTTGGGAATGGTGGGAACTGGATGTGTAGGGTGGTTGGCAGCACCCTACTTATTAGTGATTACCTACAACCTCAGTCTCTTTATGACTTTTCTTTATAGGGAAAACTATTAGTATTTGATGGGAGGCCCATATAGTTATTAGATCTACCTCACATGCATGTTGTAGGACCTGGACTGTCTGTCCTTCTAAGTAAAAATACGTACCGTTCCATAACATCCAGAAACAAGGTGCCCGTGATTGTCTCCAATAATTTGAAGATGACCCCTGGTGTGGTTCTGAGATTTATGAAAACCCTAATCAAATTTGACTGGGTCTAACATGGGGTACTGTTTCTCAAAACCTAAGTTTGATCTGCATTTAACATTTCCCCCTCCTGCGCTTTGCTAAGTATGTTCATGGGCTTAAACCATAGAGAAAATATTCATTTGGGGGTATATGTCGGTTTTACAGGTTTTGTAAACCATTTTTTGTTACAGTTTTTTAAAACTATTTTTGTTTTAGCACGAGAGAGAAAAATAAAGAACATGTTTAGTTTTGATAAAATTTTTTTTTTGAAAGTATAAAAGCGATTAAGTCAATCATGATAACGATTTTAAAAAGCATGAATGAAAGGCTACTTTTCTTTTACATCTCACCTTTTGCGAACTCCAATATTGAGGATCATAACTAATGAGCAATTTCATGTGCAGGATACATTAGGGCCCGGCCCCTCTTCATTGATTCAAGCTAACTTTTCAGATAAGCCATAATTGGCGGTTGTCACTCCAAGAAATATCTAAATTGGACGGCAGAGAACTCGCAATCTAGAACAAGATAAGAGTGACTTCTCCTGAAACATGTTTGGTTTATTACGTAAACGGAACTGGGTATGCTTCTGTTTTGTCCCAGGAAAAATGGATTGATTTGTTAAGGAAGCCAACTTTGATATGATCAGAGTTTTCTTTTTTTGCTTTGTATAGATGTATTGATAATCTACAAGGGACTGAAACAACGTGGGATGATCAATGATGATCATATAAAAGATTTTTCTTTTTTGGAAAGGGTTAGAGGAAGCCTTGTATTTAATAATGTGAGTCCATCAAAAATACTAAATTAAACATAAAAGTTATATAATTTGATGAGACAAAAATACTATTAATATATTAACTTTCTCCCAACCAAACCCATCCAATCCCACCAACAACACTCCACGTCCCTCCCCCACCCACCCAAATCAAAGACCCCGGCCAACCTATCTAATATTCTATCTTTTTTTTTAAATGCAACAATTTTATGATGTTTAATTTCTTATTTTTAATTAAGTTGATAATATAATATCTTATTTTCACTTATTTAGAAAATCTATTTAATTAAAAAAATATTTAAAATTTTATTTATTCATTATTTTTTAATTAAAATTTTATTTTGTATAATATTAAAGTAATATATATATATATATATATATATATTAATAACATATATGATTTCGTTTTATTTTCTTTTTTTTTATACTTTTATATTTATATTTTACTATATGAGCCTGAAATTTAAAATATAGAAATAAAAAATACTATCTACAAGTTATATTATTCTCTAAATAGTAAAAGTAATATAAATATTAACTATTTAACAAAATTACTGATAATCATTTTAGTATTTAATTTTAAAGTAATATTTGAAAGTGAATAAAATTAAATATTTGAAACTAAATATATATATATATATATATATAATTTTAAAATATTAATATTTATTTACATTTTATTAAATAGTCAATTATTATATGTTAATGACAATGTATTTATATATTAAAATTAATTTATTTCCATGGGTTAATGATACGAAATAAAAAATAAATAAATTTTTAAAGAATAATCTTTCAATTAAGTAAACCTTCAAGTTCCTCTTAAGTTTTAAAGGATAAATAAAAAAAATAAAGACAAATAAGGGTTTGTTAAAGAAATAATAAAAAAAATAAAGAAAAATATAGATTTGTTAGAGTGTACAAGGTAATTACACTAAAAATACAACGAAAATGTACTAACTATATAAGAGATGTACAAGTTTGCATTTCTTATACGACTTAGAATTTTATTTTTTTTATCCAATATCTCTTTCATATGTTGTATGCTAATACACTAACCTATGTCATTATTTATATATATTGGTGGATGCAATACTTAGCTCACATAAAATAAATATCCTAGCCTGAAGTTTATGTCATACTTATTTCCATAATAGAATAAATAACCTAGCCTGAAGTTTATGTCATAAACTTCCCAAATTTAAAAAATATAGATAATATAGTTGATCTCCTTTTTCCATTATTTTCATAACAAAATTTTTTTTTCTAACATTCTCATATTAGTTTTTAATAAGAAAAAATAAGGATTTGTTGTAGTGTATATGTGATTACACTAATTGTGCAAGATAAATGTAATAAATATACAAGGGGTATACATGCTTGCATTTCTCATATATAGGATTTGAATTTTTTTTATCGGAAATATTTTTCGTATGTTATATGCTAATACACTAACTTAGAACATATTTTATACACATTCGTTGAAATCATACAATAGAAACATGCATATATTAATTTTTTTTTAATAAAAAAAATAGAGATTTGTTATAGTATGTAAGGTGATTACATTATTGCACAAGGGTCTACAAGCTTGTCTTTATTGTAGGATTTTGATTTTTTTTTTCTAGAAATATTTTTTCAAGTCATATGTTATTAAATCAACCTAGAACATTCCTTATAAACCTAAATTATTTTAAAAAATATTAATGAAATATATTATCCTTATAGTTTTTATTATTATAAATAAATAATAATAATATTAAAAATATTCAATTTATTAATTTATTTATTGCTATATATTATATATTAAAAGTTGATTTGTTTTACTATGTCTACTAAACAAAACAAAAAATATAATAAAGAAAATAAAAAATAATGAATAAATAAAAATTTAAAAATAAATTTTTTTAATTAAGTATATTATTAAAATAATAAAAATAAGATGTTATCTTATAAAATTAATTAAAAATTATAAAATTTAATTTATTTAAAATATGGAAAGTGGAGGCTGAATATTGACCGCAAAAAAATGAAAAGAAGACTAGGTGCGTGTGGCAAAGAGTGGAGGGCTGGGAAAGGAAGACTACGGCATGGGGTTTATGGGAGGCCTGAGATTTTAGATATTTTATGTTCTTATTATTAATTTTGTATGTTATTATGGGTTTTGGGCTTGATTATGACGCTTTGATAGACTTTTTTATAATATAAGGTCCCCTCTAAAGCTCTAACCTTAAAACATAATTCTCCTATTTTTTTGGCAAATTAGGTTTTATGTCACAAGGGAAAAGAAATTTAAAAATGGGGACCCATAAAATTGAAAAATAGAAAAAGGTATATTTTTGGAAAACCACCAACTCAGTGAACGAATTTATCCTACTGACAATGGTCCTACCATCTCTCTAACTCTTTCTCTCTCTCTCCTTTTCTCTCTATTTACGTCTCTCTCCTCTCTCCCTTATCCCTACCGTTTTGCTTTTAAAAAAAATTTAATCTCCTACTCCATATTTTGCCCTTTTTAACCAAATAATCAAATTTTATTTTTTAAATACAAATCAATTATTCATTATTCATAATTTTTATTAATTATTTTAAATTTTAAATTTTAAATTTAATAAATGAAAAATCAAATTTTATTTTTAAATATAAATAAATTATTCCTTTTGTAATTACAATTTTATTTTAATTTCATTTATAGTTTTTGACATCATTTTCATTAAAATAAATTAGATTTTAATTAAATTATTTAGTATTTTTAATTAAAAATAGAAATAATAGTTGCGTTTTAATATTTTGTTTTATTGTGATTTTCAATTCTTTATTTATATGAACTAAGAGTTAAAATATTTTTTTAAAAATTTGAAACTACCTCCAATTTTATTTTGCTCAAGTTTTCTTAATTTTGTTTTTAATACTTCTTAATTTTGTTATGTGGATAACATAATTCTTAAAATGAAAAACACTATTCTTTATGGTTTAAATATCAATGTTATCATTTGCCTAAAAATAACATCATTTTACATTATCAAATATACTAAAAAATAATATTATTTATAAATATTATTATCATATATACTAATGTAGATAATATTATTATTTTAACAACTTTTTTTATGTAAAAAACGTTTTTAATAATTAGATCTTTTCAGCGGGCAGGGCGGAGCGTGTAGAAGTCGTCGGCTGGACACAGAGCGCTAGCGGGCGGGCCCGGAGGGCGGAGTTGTCTGGGTTCTCGTCGAGGACTCTTTATCTCAGATGGTCCTCGCGAGGGCGGGTGCGTCGTCGGGCTGGGGAAGGATCTTCTTGATCGACGGGTTAAGATGTTGCTCTCTGCCTTGAAGAGCAGGAAGAGGCCGGCGAAGGCACGCCTGGCGCTCCCGATACTGGTGGATTAACTACGGGGAGGGAAAAAGAGAGAATATGATTGCCTCGTGTATTGACCCATTACCTTTCGGTGGTGGACGAACTTTGTATTTATAATGGATATTCATCCCGTTGGGCGATGACGGCCGTCGCCGAATTAGAGTATGTTTCTCAATATAGTTAGTAGACTTAGTGATGGATTAGTCAAAAGAGTTTGTCGAATAATCCTCCCCCATTGGAGAATGTCGGCCCGTGGTCTTATTTAACACTGACAAACATAATGGGAGATCTTGGTGGAGGATATCTTTTAGGGAATATTTTATCTTACGTTATTGGGAGGATATGGGTTATTTGGCCGAAACATGGGTCTTTGTTCTTCGAATCCATGTTTCGGTGCTAATAGGTTGGGCTCTGTTTGGTTCTTTGTGGGAGGACACGGGCGACACGGACCCCATTGCTCTCGTACGCGATTGAAAGCAGCTTGGCCCATTTACATGTCGTATCGGTGCCGGCGCGTATGCGGATTGCGTGGGCGGTACGTGATTAATCTGCGACGGTTGTTATTTCCCCGTGTCTGCTCGGATGTGGATTAATTAACCTGTCCGCCGTCATACGTTAATGATGGCTCTTCGAGTTTCGTGCTTGTTTTTCATATTCCCCTTGTTTTCCCTTGCTTCTTGTCGACCTTTCTAGTTCTGACTTCCTTTAGCCTCATAACTCCCAACATCTTTATATTTCTTTAGCGTTCTTGCATTGCGTTACGGATTTTGCTCTATACGTTCGGTGTTGGGTCCCTTTTGGTGTCTTCTTTTTCTTTCACAGGCCCGCGACGCCAGATCTGTGGAGTGTTTCTTTCGATTAGTCTGACGAGACCCTAGGGATTCAGGATTGTCTGAATTCGTTTTGGATTTATGCCATGGGTCCCAACGTTCTTCCTCTTTGCGCATCCGCGATGATTCCTCTGTTGATGCCGGTCCGAGGCCGAGTACAGGGGTGTCCGCTTGTTTGTGATCAGATTGGGCCTCGGCTGCTCAGGCGCCTCCTTCCTTAGGTAGGGGAAAGGAAGATAAACGATCGAAATATCTAGAGGTTCGGACTATCTCGATACCCGGCCCAGTGCGACGTTACGTGAAAGTGGGCTGGCGGTGTTGGCCCTTTATGAGTCTACTTTTGTTGAAACGATCACAGGCCCTGCTCACGGTGTTCGTATATGGTCTCGATTTTGACTACGTTACATTGCTTAGGTGCGAGGAATGGTATGTTTTTAAGTCGCCTTTGATAACGACCTCGCTTTCATTTGCACCCTTTCATCAAAACGAGGTTCTTGGCATTTCATATCACGCCCGCTTCAGCCCCCGATGGTTGGGGCATTTTAGTGGGTTTCTTTGGTCTTTAGAGACGGGGCTTGGCGTCCCTAGTGTGGCTTTGCTCATCTTTTTAATCCGACTGCGCCCAGGGGTTTATTATTTCGTCTGGGGCCTTGGTATTTCGGATCTTCCTTCTTCTCATCGGACATGGAAAATCCGATATTTCTTCTGATGATGGCTCCAGCTGGGAGTACAATTCTTTAGACGGGAAGACACCTAAATTGCCGAACGTGGGGTGCCCTGATAACCTTAAGGAGTATCATCCTTACTCTTGGTTTAATTGATTTAAAGTTGATTGGATATCCCTGACCTTAGTTTCCCTTATATTTTTCGGATGCTGGAGTGTGAGCAGTGACGAAGATACCATTGTTGCTCTTGCTTTCCCCGGCGAGTGTTATGGCTCTGTGAGAACTACTAAGGTCGGATGTCTGACTCATCAGGTCTGAAGTCATCAAAATCTTAGTTTTAGGGCAGCTCATCTCCTACTGCGGGTGTTTCCTTTTCGGCGTTGTGTTTGCTCACACTTCGAGGGGAGGGTGCAGCTCATCTGGGAGGGATATCTCAAAAACCTCGGGTGCGAAGAGGAGGAAGAGTAGATTCCCCACAGGGACCCGACCGATCCGTAACAAGTTGGGAGATTAGAAGCACCTTGAGTCCCCTTGTCCAGGCGGATTCGGTCTTCATCCCCGTGGCGAGGTTCCAGTTCTTGGTTGCTTCCCTCTTAGGAGCCCATCGCGGTAAGAATCCCTCAAGCGGTCGTGACGACCGTTGGCGGCTTTGCCCATAACCATCTGGAATGCTCTACCGGATCCGTCCCGAGCCATCTCTGAGAAGGTGATAGAGTCGAGGAAGAAAACAAAATCAAGGTTGATGAAATCGAGTTCTTTCTTTGTCTAATGCGGAACTTCGTACAGGTGCCATTTCATCCATCCTCAAAGATTCTGATGTTTGAGAGATCAAGGGGTTGCGGTTGATAAGACGCGGCCTTGTACGGGGACTTGCGGTAGCTTATAATTATGCTAACTTTTCCTTCTTGCTGGTGTTGACTTATACACGTGTTGTCCCTGCGAGGCGCCACTCATTTGAAGGGCGAAGTAGAAAAAGCTGGCGAATGAGAAGCATGTAGGATAAGCCCGGTTATAAGGCGAAAGTGACTACTTTGGCAACTTCAGGCGGGACGAGTGTTGTATTAACATGTTGCACATTTATGCATTAGTTATGCATGCGGGTGGCGTTATCGCAGAGTTATTGTGTCACGGCGACAATGTAAAACTTGTTGTTGATATTATACTATATAAACCACCAATCTCTTAGAAGTAAATCCTTTCAAAAGTTGGTTTTGATGCGATATACGCAAGTGCAATTAAACAAGTAATAAAAATGGTTAAGAAGTCAGAGATATCGATCCACGAGATCTCAGAATTTTAAATCAACTACCCTGACTACTCAATTTCAATATTATTTGGACCACAAAATGATAGTAGGATCCAGCATTAAGGTCTTTGGAAAAGTTAAGCAAAAGGAAGTGCTTGAACTATCCAACATCTTGGAAAATAAAGAATAAAAAAAGAATAAAGAATTTAATAAAAGAGCTGAATGCGAATAGTTATCCTCGGAGGACACATCAATAGAAACTTGATGATAGTGAACTATCAATTTACGTAGTTACTCTGATAAAATTTCTTGATTAACTCCGGTTCAAAATGTCCAAGGCGTTGTAGTGCAGCTGGATCTCTCCGCACTTCACATTTCATTATCTAATTTGACACGATTCTTTCGAATACGGGGAATTAAATAACTACTTTTAAAAAGGCTTCCTTAATCACAGGTATTTTCTTTTGCAATACTTCATACATTTTATGAATTTGTAACCTTAGCTCCCCAAGTTATCGGTCAAGCAGGATATACAACTTCCAGTTGCTCCTCTCCCGAAATTAGAATAGATAAACCTTTCCTTGATTAGATCACGGCTAACACGGGTTAGTCTCCTTATCCAGGAATTGAGGTGAACTCTTTGCTTGTTTAAATAGATAACTCATTCAACTCGTTCTTGATTTCAAGTGAGAAGAGGATTTATCTAAGTGAACTTGCAAAGCTCAAAGATCCTAATAACGGTTAGTATACCTTGAAAATGTACATTACTCTCGAATGTCTTCCTGTGTCGCTCAGAGGACCTCATGAAATCGGGCTTGATGACGCAAATCTTAACGGGTATAAGAGCGATGTCGAGATCCCAAGACAATAAGCCAAAAACCAGAAGTAAGTGTGCTTGAAATTAACAATTTGCTTTATTAAACATTCTCTGGGAAAGATAAGTCGTATCATGTTCACTTAATGTTTGGATTCCTCAATTCTTGGTGCAAATACGACATTCTCTGATCATAGAATGGCGCAAGTGAAGCGAAACAATCGAATTCGAAATTTGTCTGAACTTCAAACATTCGGTAGTAATTTGAAAATAAAATGAATTACGCATTCGGCTTCGAAGCTCAGAAATAACATCAGTTCGAGAAAATACAACGAAAAATAAAAATACGAGAGCATAATACGCTCTAAAGCAGTAATTAAGAAAAAGAAAGAAAGAAAGAAAAAATAAAGAAAAGAAAATAGGCTTTTATTTATCAGTTACCTCGATGCGTGGCATGACTACTTGGTACGGATAATTTGTGTATTTATGGGGTTTCCTAAATTGGGCCTAATCCCGATGTAGCACAACGTGGTAGTAGAGTATCGAGGCGAAGTTGCATTCGCGTCGCGACGGTTTCCTTGTCGGTGACATCATCAGTCGCGACCTCGATCCCACGTCGCGACTTCAGCGTACACTATATAGCCTTGATTTAGTCATTCTTGATGTCGCGACATCATCATCTTGTCGCGACATCTTCCCATGTCTTAGCAGGTTTCAATTGTTCTCTCCTGATGTCGCGACGTCGATATCTTATCCTGACACCGGCTTAAGGCGCTGCGGTCTTCAAGCGATAACGGATGTGCGACTTGATCTCGTATGCGATGACATCATCTTATGGTACCTTGGAAAGCTGGCGGTCGCTTCGTGTTGTCGCGACATCCTTATGGCTCTGCGTCTTTGATGCGAGTCGTTCACGATGTCGCGACCCCGGTCTCGCTCTTAGCGACATCGACTTCGTCCTTTGAGACTCCTCGTTGTTTTCGGTGTCGACGGTCATACATGGCGACATCGGTTGTTATCGCGACCGCCGTGAAGCTTTGCTGGCGGCGGTGCGGTGTGTGGCGTGATTTACTTCTGCAGGAGAAAAACTTTCAAGTAGTTTGCTCTTGATGTCGCGACGTCAGATTGAGTCGCGACGCTATGTTTCTGCGGCTTTAATCTATGCGTTACTAACGATGTCCGCGACGCCGCTATGCGTCGCGCGACATCACTTTATGAAACTTCCTCCTTCAAGCGAGAGCGAGGTCTATGTAGCGACTTCAACGTAATAGCGACGTAAACCTTCTTGTTTGCGGTCTTCGTTGTGACTTTTTGATGTAAATTGACCGCCCCAAGTCTCCGCGATTACGTTCTTGATGTCCGCGACATTGGCGATATGCGATCTTCAATGGTTGTTCGATGTCGCGACATGAGCGCGAATCTCTGCCTTCGCATTGTTGCCGATGTGCGACCCTCAGTTTTAATGACATCAACTCAAATGCGTTTCGTGAGCGGTGTCCCGATGTCGTGACTTGACCTCATAGTTTTGACCTTGATTGATCTCCTCTTGATGTCGCGACTTGACATTAAGTTCTGCTGTGATAACTAGTTGTTCTTGATGTCGAATCGGTCTTGTGTCAGACACCTCACCTTCTTCGGTACTATCTTTGTGTTCCTTGTCACGACATGCCTCAATTTCTCTTCAATCTTCCTTTGAGTCCGCAACCAGGCCCGGGCGTAAATCACAAAAATGCAAATCGGTGACTCGCCGGTTTTGTCATTACGCTCTTTGTCGATTCAACGCACTTTTATTCACTTATTGATGCATTTTCCGCTGCTGCGCTTCCTTCACCTTTAATGACAAATTGGTGAGTTTCTTCATAATTACGTATATTAAATATTAAATTTTAACTAAAATCAAACGAGAAAAATGGACTAAAAGAGATGACTTTAAGCTCATCAAACTCCCCCCAAACTTAAAATTTTAGCGTCCTGTGAAGGAAACAGATTTGTTTGTCCTCGAACAAGGACATTTGTTACTTGAAGCATTGATTTAATTGCAATGCAAGGTATGCAAATTTCTGTACATCCTTCAAGTCCGAGTTCAAGGTTGGTCTCTACTCTTTACGCTATCTGGCCAAAATGTTGAAATTGTTTTCAGACAATAGACTCATTGGGTCCTGTTGAATAATGGTGTTTTTCTTTCTCATTTTCATCACGAATCATTTAACTCCACAAGTTCTTCACAATTTTGATTGTTTCATTCTTCCAAATTCCATAGGCTTGTTTTTCATATTGATCTCCACTAATGTAGATGATTTCAGCCTTCAAGATCAGTCAGGTCTTTAGGGCTTATATTGTTAGGCTTGGGTAATGGGTAGGATGGAAGGAATTTTTGAGATTAAAACACTGAACATTTTCTCTTCTCTTACCCTTTCTTTCTTATAATTCCTCTTATAAACTCCACAAACTTCATGTTTTGGGACATCTCCTTGATTTCTTCAATTCGAGCGTATGCCTATTTCACACTTGTAATTTCCTTGGGGAATTCCTTAGTTTATTACCACTCGGGGGAATAGTGCTATGTTTTAACTTTTGACTTTCTAACTCTTTTGTAGACTTTGGGTTAGTAGCTCCCATCTGAGATGGCATTAGGGTACTGAGTGTTGAAACACCTAAGAACTAATTGTTCAAGAGGATTTAGGCCACCAAGATAAAACTTATCCTAGAAAGCCTTAACACATTGCATTTTCTGCTCTTTGCCTTTTTTTTTTTTTTTTTCTTTTGGAGTTCCTCCAACGTCCTCTGACTTCCTTTTCTTCTTCCTTCTTGAATTCATGGGTAATCATTAGTTCTTTGCGAGAATTGAATTTTTGGATGGGTTGGGGTTTCAAGTGAAACTTATTTTGAAAAATCGAGTCTGTTTGGCCTCAATTCGAAGACAGGTATATGCTGACATATTAATAAGGATGGTAGAATGGCTCAAACTATCGAATGGCGCATATCATTTCAGCGTCGGTGTATCACTGAGATTTGTATCGATCGATAATCATAAATTACAGAATGCGGATTGAGACGGTTTGTGACTAACTATAAGGAGTATATTGACTCGGTTTCTTGATGAATAGTTAAGCTCATTGATATTCAACGAGGTTCCTTGACTTCTTGTTCATACGCAAATTAATATGTTACGTTCCTTACGTTTGTATTACCTTCCTCTGACAGGACTTGTGAGTTAAATAAGTAATTTTTGTACCTTGTGTTGTAATTTAACTACATGCATCTTGTCCTTATTCTACAATTTTTACTCATTTCGACACTCTGCTCTAGCGCTTCATTCAGGTAACCATGACCTCTCGGCGGTTTTTTGTGCAGACATATCTACCTTGATTTCCCGATCATGCGACCGAAACAAAATAACATTGAACAATCAAATGCAAAGTAGCACAAAACAATTTCAATTTAAATTTCTCATTTTATTTTACGATTTTCTTTTTTTTTTTTTGCAACTATTGGATACCTGATGAGGATAAGGATGTTCTTGAAGGGTAAAAGCGAGAGAAGGTACATTTTTTTCTTTTTGGAAGAGGTAGCAAAAATATCGGGAGGATCAGTGCAAGAATGTTCAAATGGGTTGGGAATGAAGGAAATTTCATTTCCTTTCTTTCTTTTCTCTTCTTGGTTTCTCTCTCAATACGTTCTTCAGGTCTCATTAGAGAGGTCGACTTTCTTGTTAAGCACATCTGTCTCTCCCCCAATCATTCATAGTCTTTTTCCATTTCGGTCATGACTCTAAATTTTAGAAAGATTATTGTTAATCAAATCTAGAATTTTCAAGCCATTCATGCACTTTGTAGGATTAGGTCTCCCATTGCTTCTTGTCTCACGTCGTTCGATTTGTTTTCCGGCTCATACATGAGAGATTTGTAAAGTAACTTGACCTTTGATTTGCTCCCACAAATTTAGTGTCATGTTCTTTATCTCTTTTTCTAACAATCTTTAGGAGTTGAGAGTCTCGATCTTGCATTATAGAAAGCTTCATGACTCAATTTGAGTTTCGACAATAGTCATGATCTCTTTCCTTCATTTCTTTCTTGAACTCTTCTCCCTTCTTTGCTTTTAACATATTTCAATCGTTCCTCTTTTACGTCGATTCTTGCTTTCCCTTTGTTGGTCTCTTCTTTTCATCTCAACTCATACTCCTTTCTTTTACTGTCTAGTTCTTCTTCCCAGCATTGGTCTCTTCTTTTCGAGTTCTCTTTCATACATGGCTTCTCAATTTCTTGTTTTTAAATTCCCTCCTTCTCTCTTTCTTCTATTTACTATTACGCATGGCATTTAAAGTCTCCAGTATCAAGTTGTTCTCTGGTGCTCCTCTGGAGCTTTCCCCTTGTTGCCCAGAATTGCGACAGCACGGGGCGGCGAGGAATGGAAAAGTCTATAGGGCTGCCTTCGTCCTGCCCTTCATTATCTGCAAACATGTAATCGTTGTTGTCAGGTGAGTTCAATGGGTGCTCTGCTCCTTGATCAGTGCTCCTCTGGGTCTCCTTTTCTGTTCCTTCAGCTTGGGCTTCACCTGCGTTTTTCTACGGCCTCCCTTTTTTCCTCTGGTTTCTTGGTCCCTTGCTGACTCCTGTCAAAAGGAGTGGTGAAGCTCTGGGGACTTCTTCTTGACTCCCAGTTCCTTTTACTCGACCTTCAAGCGTAAAAAAGCGTGATTGTTCTTTTGGATGAGAGCCAGAGACCTCTTTGATCCCTTCATGATACCTCATGATAGAGTTCTCTATGATAACTCCTATATTGATCTTGTACCCTTGGTATGGCATACAGTATCCCCACGACTTCTTGTTCTCTCCCTTATGCATAAATGTCTTGTTGGAACCAAAGCAACCGGGCCTTCGAGTAAAACCGTACCTTTGCTTCTCGAGTGAGACTCCCCACATTCGAGTTCTTGGCTTTTTCCTTCTTCTGTTCCTAGCTGCGCCCTTCCATCGAGTGAAGCTTCTCGGCAATCTTTACAGAGAGATTCGACTCTAAATTTTATTGAACTTTGAGCCATGTTTGTGCATTGTCAAGCCATGAGCCGTTGATGGCCTTAAGCCATTATGAGACCGAGACCCTCTAACAAAACAACCACATCTACCTTCTCACACCATGTTGGAATAAAACTCTCACAGTCTTGTATCTGCCTTTTGGTGTGTGAGTCTCTCCATCTCTACGTTTACATCATCTCCTTGAAAGGAGTCCTTTGGGTTTGAATCTCCTCTGTAACAAACCCTTGTTAGCGTATACTTCTTCCACGAGAATAGCTTAAATGAGACGAAATCTTCTCTTTCTTAACTCTCTCTTTCCTTTTTCCTTTACGCCCTTTCTTGAAGTCCGGAGCTTAGTTGCTTCAGATGGCGTTTCTTCTACTTGTTCTTCACGGCGACTCTCATCTTGTTCTCCTTGATGAGTTTCTTCTTCTTTAGCTGTTCGTGTTCCCTCATTATCTCGTCTAGGTTAGGGACCGGTGGAATTTCAGCCATTGACGAAGCTTTACGAAGGTTGGGGCGCTGGTTTCGGAAGTTAAGATTCGAGGAGGGAAGGCGAAGGCGAATGGTTGTGTGGAGTTGGAGTGAATGAGATAGTTTCAAGTTGCAGTGCATCAATGTTTGTGGGGTGATTAATGCTTGGTTTATGACGTGTCGCGACTGATTCCGCCTCCTTTGGTGAGATCATAAAATTTAGGGCTTTTGGAATGGTATGTGGCATGTGTGTGTCGGATTTTATGTCGACATAACCGGGATGTCGCGACATGCGGTTTCGGGAATTATTGGATGTGGCGAAATTCCTTCTCAAATTTGAAACCTAATTCACTGTCGCGACATCACAGTGATGTCGCAGTTGACATGAATCTCCTTTCCTTACTACCCATAGCGATTCTTTCAAAGCGGTCCACGCGACATCAATGTTATGTATGGACATTAGCTAATGTCGCGACATGACCCTTTTGTTGTGTCCAAAGCCTTTAATTCAATGATTTCAAAAACTTTGAATTTTGTTCTTGTTTCTAACACACTTAGACATTTATCCAGGTACATTTCAGGCAACGATTTAACAATTAGTTCAATCATACATGCAGGATTTGGTTTAAGAGAAGGTTACTCCCCTTTTTCTCATGTTGCGACTCCTCTGCAATTTGCTGGAATCTTTCCTATAATGCAACACTATTCATGTCTTGAACCCTTACGGAAAGATCACTTTATAATAATATGAAGATTACAGTTTAAAACACAATCAAATTCTAATAATAATAAAAAAAAAAAAAAAAATATTAAATCTATCCTTCTAGAAAAACAAATTCGACTTAAAGCATCGGTAACTAAAAGAAAAGAAATAATTCAAAATTTAACATCAGCATTGAAATCCTCATGGGTTGCCTCCCATTAGGCGCTTCGATTTGAGTCATGGCGGACTTCTTTGTTGTACTTCTTCTTTCATAAGAACCGGTTGGAGTTCTTGACTTCTTCCTCCCACTGTTGAGTAATGCTTGACCTTGTCCATTGACCTTGAATTCTTCACAGTGCTTGATCTTCAATGTCACCGCTCCAAATGTAGTACTTGACACCACGCGTATGGCCGCTCGATTGGATTTTAATTTTCCACGGAAATAATTTGATGCAGGTTAAACAGCGAACACGATCCCTGATGCGAACTCTTTTCTCAAGATTCTTTGATCATGCCATTTCTTTGTCTTATCCTTGTATATTCGAGCATTGTCATAAGCTTCATTTCTCGATTCTTCAATTCAGGCAGTTGGAAGCTGATCTTTCTTCCTTTGCTGACCTTAAAATCAAAAAGTTTAACTTCTTGATGGCCCACATTTATATATTCTAATTCGAGGTAGATGACATGGTTTGCCCGAAAACAACTACGTATGGGACATTCAATGGGGTTTGTGCAGTCCTGTGAGCTTTAAGTGCATCATCGAGTTTGGAAGACGATCCTTCGCAACACGGTACATGATCTTTTCAAAGTATTCTTTGATCTCCCTGTTGGAAATTTACGCTTGTCCCGTTGGTGGGGATGATAAGCTAAACTCATTATATGTGATCCCATATCTGCTCATAGGTTTTGCAAATATTTTGTTCGCAAAATGGGTTCCCCATCACTAATAATGGTCACAGGGGTTCAAACTGCTCAAAATATTCCCTTCTGAAAACTCCTGGCTTGTGTTAGCATCGTTCCTCGAATGAAACTTGCTTCCACCCGTTTGGAGACATAATCTCTTCAGCGGTATATAAATGTTCCAAATGAAGGTGGAAAGGGTCCCACATAAAATCTATTCCCCAAACATCAAAAATTTGTATCACCATAATACCTTTTAGGGGCATTTCATTCCTCTTCTTGTCTTCCAATCCTTTGGCATCGATCACATAGTTTCACCCATTACGCACGATCTCTACGAAGATGGTGGGCTGATAAAACCACGATTGGGTATCTTGTGAGTACATTCTTTCTCACAGTGTCCCCCGTATGGTGATGCATGGCATTCATTAGATGTTGCCTTGTTCACCTTACGGCACACATCTTCTTATTATCCTCTCGGCTACCTCTTTTGAATAATAATGGAGTGCGTCCCGAATATAATATCGCTATCGATTCGAGTTTCCTCTTCACAATGGTAGCGCTGAGTTACGAGCATTACTCCCACCTGGCAGATAATTCACAATATCGACATACCATGAGTTGAAGGAAACCTTCGCGGTAGCAAATGCAGGAAGTTCTCACATTAGCGCATTGTCTTCTTCATCCTTTACTTTCTACTCTTGATAAGTGGTGAAGCAATCATTGTCCATCCCTTTTTATCTTTTGACACAAATCAAACTCTTGCCCAGCAATGACACCCACGTCTTATCGGTCTTGTGGCCTCGCTTTTTCGAGCATCAGTATTTGATTCTTGCGTGATACGTGTGAATTACATGGGATCCCAATGTATTGCCTAAATTTTCCGCAAACAAATACTATAGCTAGCATCTCCTTTCGAGTTGTTAGTAGTTCTCTTGTGCTTCATTGAAGGTCTTACTAGCGCGATATGGCCTGAATACTTTCTCCTTCTTTGCTGGCTGGCTCCATAGCAAAATCACGGCATCTGCGATTATTTGAATCACGATTCCGTGCAGTGCGACCATTATGGGTGCACATGCAATCGATCTTGAATTCTCGAAAGCATCATGCGGGGAGTCATGAAATTGAACACGGTATCCTTTTCGGTAACACATAGTGGTCTAGCTATTTTGAAAAGTCTTTGATGAATCTCCTGTAAAATCCGGCATGCCCCGAAACTTCTTACTCCTTTCTGAGTGGTAGGTGGTGCGAGAGTGCGGATAATGGATACTTTGGGTGGTCAACTTCTAGTCGATGGCGAAATTTTATGCCCAAAGAACTATACCTTCGATTACCGTAAAATGGCATTTTCCCGGTCGATGCTAGTTTGTTTGTCTTGGCATCTTTAGTCTTGTTTCAGTTGTTGGACATTGATCAAAATGCGGATTATACCTGATAAAATCATCCATGAAAATCTCCATCACTTCTTGATAAATACGAAAAATAGACATCATGCACCTCTGGAGATATGTTTGGAGCATTATAACCCAAATGGCATCATCGAGGCAAAGGTACCATAAGGGCATGTGAATGTGGTCTTCTCTTGATCCTCAGTGCGATAGCAATCATTGTACCACTGAGTACCCATCGAGAAAAACAAAAAGTGAGGGTGGCACAACATCAACTTATCGATCAATGAAAGGTAAAGGAAAATGATCTTTTAAGTTTCTTAACTACGTAATCAATACATACCCTCCATCACATCCTTTGTTCTTGTTGGAATCAATTCATTTTTTTCATTTACGATCACGATGGCCCCTCCTTTCTTAGGAACCACATGGTTGGGCTCACCCGAGGACTGCTTTTATTTGTATATTTCTCTCCTGTATTTTGTCGCATCTGAAATAGGCGTAGATAAACTTGACATTGTGATTTGAGTACCTCTTTTCGACTACTTCCTTCATCACTTGGGTCAGTCTTCCTCGATGTTCTCTGAGATGGTTTGAAGTTTCTTCAAGCGAATCATATGCATCTGTGTTGGGTGATACCCTTCGGTTCTTCAATGGACAACTAAAGATTCCTTATGCTTCATAATATTTCCGGCAATCTTTGTTCTCGGCATCCTTTGATCTGTTTGAAATTATCGGTCTTTCTTGGTAATTCTAAGTAGCGTCTTTTTAAATGACACAGCAACTCTTTCAAAACTAGCCCTTAAATGTGGTCTGCATTTGGTTTTCCTCTTTTCACTATTTTCCCCATTATCTTTTACGATTTGTGCTTGAAGTTCGACCACAGTTTCATAGAATGGCTTCTTGTATGGAAATTCGAGAATAGACATCTTCGTATCTTTGGAAATTCATCTCTTTTTCATTGATAAAAGCTGAGTGTTACGAAACGTTGATAACATCGAGTTGAAAGTAGAAACGAGAATCGGTTATATTGCATCCTTCGCGTCACATCTATATTTGTCATACTTTTGATCAAAGTTAAATGTAGCGGCTTCTTCTCCGACCCTGGGATAAGAACTCCCATACGCATGTCAATCGAGGCGACTCCGGTGGCTAGGAATGGTCTTCCCAATAATGAGGTACTTGATCTTCTTCCATGTCCCGGAATGATGAAGTGCGGGAATACAAATTTCCAACCGGTGACAGCATCTTGATGATCCTTACGGTTTCACCATGCATACGCCATTTGTGAAATGCAACAGTTGTGAGAGTAAAGCTCCCCTAAACTTAATTTTCTTGGCAGCAGAGGCATCGGATAATACTAGCTCACGAGTCGCGAGAGGCAGGTCAGTCCTCAGCCAATGCGGAATTGTGAAACTTCTGGGTCCTTCGTCTTTAACGGTAGTTCTTTCTTGATTCTTGCCTTTGCCAGTGGCGGTGATTACTATTCTTCTCTACTATTTTCTTTTCTTACTTTCGTGTGTCTGTTTGCATAAAGTGGCATCTGGTCACCCGCCGATAAAGGCGTGCGATCTCCCAGCTACGGAGAGTTTGCGAGAACCTTACTATTGCTCCTGTCTTTGATTTAACGTCTTTGTGGAAATGGGCTAGGCTGATTCTTGGATGTTCTTCCTTACCCTCCCTTCTTTTATCATTCTCCATTGTCTCTTCTCCTTCTGGTATTACTTTACTTCTTTGTTCTTTGTCATCATTTCCTTTCCTCTCTTGCTCCTTCCCTGTCTATTTTGCGACCATGCAGGTCTTTTAGGGTTCAACTCGCTTGTATCACCCAGGAAGCATCTCCTCTGGCTTTCTTGAGGTTGAGACGGTTTGCCTACTTGTGTCTCGGGTTCTTCAGGGATGCATTGGTGGTGTTACGAAAAATTTTAGAATTGGTACTTGATGCTTCGATTCTCAATCTTTGCTCACGGAGGAGTTCAGCGGCTTTGTGTCTCCCGTAAGCTATGACATACGTTCCTCGGGTTGGGGGCCCTCCTCGCAGCCTGGTATTCATTCTGTGCTCATTTCTGTCTACCTTCTTCTTCTAGCTGGAACCTAGGTATTTCAGCGATACCATGATGGGGGTTGTCCACACTGGCCTTGAAAGCCCCTGCCATACAGTTCTCATGGTTCACGAGTCTTTGGGTGATAATGTCTTTGAAGGTTAGGATTGGAGTTTAAAATGATAAGCTCTTGGCTCACCAAATAATTAACCTCTGCTGACCTCATAAAATTCTTGAGTTCCCCTCTCGGCCTTCCTTCATTAACTCCGCTCTATTGCTCTATTTCATGAAGCGGTGTGTCTTCTTTCTTGCTTGTCTAACACATTGCATAATGGCATCAGCTTGGCCTCCCATAGTGTCATCTTGCTCGGCTCCATGATTCCCTTCCCTCTGTTGTTTTTTCCTCTTGGCTGAAAGGTTTTCATGTTACATTTGGCGGATATCTTATTGACTCCTTTGCCTCTTAATACTTTTTCTCTTGAATGCTCGGCATGAAGCGTGATAATCCGCTTTTGATATATCATTCGCTGGCATGATACTCTGATAATATGGTCTTGGTCCTCCATGCATTGGACATCTTCTCGCGACGATTTGAATCTTTAAAGCTACGTATGAGGCACCCCAGTCTCTACCCTATTTGAACACCTGATGATTTCTCTCCTTCTTTGCATTTGTTGTTAAAAATTTGGGAAAATCTACCTAAATGGCTCAACTTCTCCCAGTATCAACGGAACCATGGTAATGATTCATACCATGTAGGCTCTTGTATCTCTTAAGAATGGGAATAGGTGCGGTTTTATGACTCTGGTCTCACCCACGAATTCTTGAACTTGCCGGTATTGGCCATCTGAGGAATCTTCCAGTGCTCGTTTAGATCTTCAGTCAGGATGACCCACGATAGCGATCTTCTTGAATGCGTATGTCGTCTTTGACTTCAATTCAAGTATTGGCATCAGCTGCAATGCGATGGCCGAGTATTCTTCTGTATAGTGGTCTCAAGAAATCTCGTATCGGTATTTGGAGGCCTTCCTTCCTACGTATGTATTTCAACTGATCACGCCTTTCTTCTTCCATGGTTGAGTTTTCACCGCGCCTGTAGTGCTTTCCGCCGAGGAAGCTTCACGTGTCCTTTACATTTTCACGTGTCCGGTGATGAATGAATGTTGCCATTTCTATGCATCAGTTTTACGAAAGCAAAACACGCTTCCGTTAATAGGATTAGTCAAATCAACAAACATTTTCAATATGGTTTGTTAAAAGTTAAAATTGGCTAAATGAGTCCAACGCATAAAAGCATATTTTGTTCTTTTTCTTTTAAAAATGTCCAAATTAATATTTCCTTCTTTTGTCTGAATATTGATTTATTAAATTCTTTCGATCCCCGGCAACGGCGCCATAAAACTTGTTGTGACCAAAACATGTTGCACATTTATGCATTAGTTATGCATGCAAGATTATCAGCGTTATCGCAAAGGACTGTGTCTAATCCCGGCAGCAATGTCATAAAACTTGTTGATATTATACTATATAAACCACCAATCTCTTAGAGTAAATCCTTTTTAAAGTTGGTTTTAGTGCAAATATTACCCCAACGAGTGCAATTCGACAAGTAATAAAAATGGATTTTAGAATCGAGATATCGATCCCAGTCTCAAATTTTAAATCAACTACCACGACTACTCATTGTATTTGGACCTGAAAATGATAGTAGGATCCGGCATTAGGTCTTGGAAAGTTAAGCGAACAGAGGAAATTAAGCGAACTATCTGACATCTTTGGAAAATAAAAGAATAAAGAATAAGAATTTCTAATAAAGAAGCCGAATCTTGAATAGTTATCCTCGAGAGGACACATCAATAGAAGCAGTGATAGTGAACTATCGATTCTGTAGTTACTCTGATCATTGCAGGTGCTCCGGTTTCAAAAATACGTCCCGAGGCGTTGTAGTGCGTTTGGATCTCCACACTTCTGTTTCATTATCTAATTTGGGCGGATCTTTCAGTCTGAGGAATTAATAATACTTTTTAAAGGGACTTCCTTAATCTGGGTATTTCTTTGCAATACTTCATGCCATTTTATGGATGTAAACCTTAGCTCCCAAGTTATCGGTCAACGAGGATATCTGACTTCAGTTACCATCTCGAAATTAGGTAGATAAACCTTTCATGAAGATTAGATCCACGGTAGCTACAGGGATTAGTCATACTATCGAATTGAGGTGGGAACTCTTTGCTTGTTTAAATAGATAACTCAAGCTGACTCGTTCTTGATTTCAAGTGAGAGAGAGGATTCTCCCAGTGAACTTACAAAGCTTCGAAAGATCCCCAATAACGAGGTTAGTATACCTTGAAAATGTACATTACTCTCGGGAATGTCTTCCTGTGTCTCAGAGGACCTCCTTGAAATGTCAGACAATGGCCTTAATCCTTACTTGGGTATAAGCGATATTGGATCCCGAACAATAAACCCAAAACCAGTAAATTCATTCTCTTGAAATTAACAATTCTTTGTCAACATTCTCTGGAAAGATAGATCGACTAATATGTTACTTAATAGGAAGTGGGTTCTCCCAATTCTTGAATTACTGTGACATTCCTGATCTATAAGAATAGCGCAAGTGAAAGCTGAAACAATCGAATTCCAGTTGTGAACTTCCAAACATTGGGTAGTAATTTGAAAATAAAATAGTCACATTCAGAAATGACCTGAAACTGATGTTTGTCGGTGGAAAATACAACGAAAAATAAAAATAGAGCATAATGCATAAAACGACGAAATGAAAAATTAAGAAAAGAAAGAAAAGAAAAGAAAAATAAAGAAAAGAAAATAGGCTTTCAGCTATCGGACCTCAAATACGTAGGCGCGGCTTCTTTCTGCGGTGGATAGTGTATTTGGGTTTTTCCTAAATTGGGCTAATCTGATGTGGCACTGCGTATTGGTATGAGTATCGGGCCCGATTCACTATTCGCGTCGCGACTTAGTTCCTTTATTAAGCGACATCTCGAGTCCGCGACACCGAATCTATCAGCGACTTCGGCGTACCTTTATATAACCTTGATTTGAGTCTCATTCTTGATATAGCGTATCATCGTCTTCAAATGACATGTTATGTCTTCAGCAGTTTCAATTGTTCTCTCGATGTACGCAGCGTGATGTCTTATCCGCGACTTGACTTAAGGCGCTGCGGTCTTCAAGCGATGTCTTGGATGTCGCGACTTGATCTCATGCATTAGCGTAATGTATATTGTGGAAGCTATTTGGCGGTCGCTCATGTTGTCGTGACATCCCCATATGGCTCATCTTTGATCTCTGGTGTTCCACGATCGTGACTTGGTCTCAATATATGACATCAACGCAAATCACTGAGACTCTCGTTGTTTTCGATTAATAGCGACTTGATCTTCTGTAGCGACATCATTTGTTGTCGTGACTTCACTTCACGCTAAACTTACTCAGGCAGTGCGGTGTGCGACATCATTTACTCTGCGGGCTTTCAGCGTTTATCGCGATGTCAGCGACATCAGTTAGTCGCGACGCGCTTTATGACTCTGCAGCTGTCATCGCATTTCACTGATGTCACGACGCCAGCTATCTTGTCGGCGATATCGCATAAACTTCCTCCTTGGCGAGCGAGTCCCAATAATACGGCGACTTCGACCTTATGTCGCGACGCTCCCGGCCTTCTTGTTTGCGGTCTTCATTTGACGACTTTTGATGCCGTGACCCATGAAGTCTCGGTCTGTTCTTGATGTCCGCGACATTGTGACGCGATCTTAATGATTGTTCACTGATGCCGCTGGCGTGAAGCAGTCTCACGCTCTTGTTGGCCCATGATGTCGCGACCTGATTTTCTTGTAAACATCAGCATCTAATGCGTTTATGACGGTGTCCCCCGATGTGACTTCAACCTCATAGTTTGAAAGCCAGTTGATCTCTCTTGATGTCTGACTTGACATTAAGTTCACACTGTGGCCAATAGTTGTTCTTGATGTCGCGGTCAGTCTTATTGTCGCGACATCACCTTCATTCAAGCGCCTATCTTACTGTGTTCCCTATACTGACATGCCTCAATTTCTGCTAATCTTCCCGAGGTCCGACTTGAAGCTGGGCCCGTAATAAATCAAAAATGCGCATGTTGACTCGCCGGTTTTGTCATTTAACTCAGTGTTCCACTTGCACTTTTATTCCCGCCATTAATTCACATTCCATCTTTCTTGCTTCTTCTTGCTAATGACAAATTGGTGAGTTTCTTCATAATTAATATATTCAAATATTAGAATTTTAAGCTTTAAAAATCAAGCGAAAAATAGACATTGCACGAGAAAGAAAGAATGACTTTAAGGCTCATCAACGGTGCGAGGGCAGGTGCGAAACTTATGTGGAGAAATAGAAAGACACGTCCAGATCTGAAGCACACCTCATCAGCTCGTGATCGGGCCGAAAATAGGGCGAGGTCGGGCGACTGGCGTGAGGAGAGCTTCCGAAAAGTTCGGGATGAGCTGGGCTCTATGATGATTCGGTTGGGACTCCGGGAGGCTGCGATCTACCGGGATGAGCTTCCGATTGGTTAGGGAGGAATTTCGTGGTTTCGGGGCGAACAGCGGATCCTGCTGAAGTGGAGTTCTGGCGTGATCACCGGCGGTTGGACGGAATGGAGAAAGCGGCTGGGTGCTGTCATGAGATTTTTGGAGGCGAGTGTTCTTGGGTTGCGACGTGAGTCTACGAAGATTTGTGGACTTGTCGGGTGACTAAGCGAAGAGTGCGGGTGGATTCACGCGAACTTCATCTGCGACTGATTCTGGTTGTCAGAAGAGGTGAGGTCATGGTCGGTGCGGGACGGTGGTTATGTTCACGGGTGGCAACTTTGTGAAGCAGCTGGTAATGCCCGATCACGGATTTACGACTTTGATCTCGGCGATGGGAAGCGGAGAATCTTCGATGCAGTCTAGCACTCATGTTGAGGCCCCTTCTCGTTCTTCTTCGTCTGATACTTGAGATCCGAAGCTCGTCTCCGCTGATTTTGTTTTTCTTTTCTTTTTGTCAGTCCTGAGGCCTACTATCTATGTTGACCCTCTTTTAATGGATACTTGCTCCCTGGGAATTTTGAATTTTACTTATTTATCTATCTTTGCTTTTCTTTCTGAATCGAGGATCAGAGAAATTTAGTCTGCCTTGTCTCTACACTTTGCAAACCGTTCTGTTCCAGCCCGCATGGTGCAGATGAAACTTTGTTGGTTTGGGTCTGTGGCCCTCGCCGTTTGGCTTGCGGGTATTGACCCGTCCTTTCGTTCACGTGCCCTGTTGGAGTGTATCGGGCGCTGAGGCTCGCAAAGGCGTGGTTGATTAAGGCTTGATTACACGTGATCGGGAGGAGAGTGTCCCAAGAGTTCACAATATAGTGGGAGGAGCCCGCCTGCCGGGCTACAACCAAGGGCTCGCTCCGATAAGTGTAGGAGCTCGTCCGCCCGTATTGGCCGGAGAGTCATTAATGAGACTTCAGGAGGAGCCCGCCCGTTTTGGAGCACAACAGCGGCTCATCCGCAAGTGTGGCTGAGCCCACGCCTGTCAAGGGAGAGCCTGGCCAATGAGATTCAGGCGGAGGAGCCCGTCTCGTGGCGCAGCGTTGAATGGCCCATCCCGATAAGTGTAGGAGCTCGCCTACCAGGCCAAGTGGAGAGTTTGCCAATGAGACTTGCAGGAGGGGCCCGGTCTGCTGAGCATGCGGAAGGGGCCTGCCCCGATGCAGGGAGCTCGCCGGCCTCGTGGTCAAGGGAGGAGCTCGCCAATGAGAGCCCCAGGGTGAGGGAGCCCGGGCCCGTGTGGAGCACAAAGGAAGGGCCTGGTCCCGACAAGTGTAAGGAGCCTGCCGGCCCAGGTTTTTCGGCGGAGAGCTCACACGACTCAGAGGAGGAGCCCGTCAGGTGGGAGGCGTTGAAGGGCCTGCCCCGATAAGTAGGAAGGAGCCTGCCGGCCCGTGTCGGGCGAGAGCTCACAATGAGACTTGTAGGGAGGATCTGCTTCCGTGGAGTACGCGAAGCGGCTCGGCCCCGGAGGCAGAGGAGCTCTGCCTCGTCTCGTGTCGGGCGGAGAGTTTGCCAATGAGACTTGCAGCGGAGGAGCCCAGCCTGTGTGGGAGTGCAGCCAAGGGCCTGCCCCCCCAAGTAGAAGGAGCCTGGCCGGCCTGCGGCCAAGGGAGAGCTCAATGAGACTCAGAGGGAGGGAGCCCGTCTCGTGTGGAGGCGTGAAGGGCCTGGCCCCGATAAGTGAAGGAGCTCTGCCGGCCTGCGGTTGGCGGGAGAGCCTGGTCAATGAGACTTATGGTGGGAGGAGCCCGCCCCGTGTGGGAGTAGCGTGAAGGCCTGCCCCGGAGCAAGTAGAGGGAGCTCGCCGGCCTGTGTTGAAGGGAGAGTCTGGCCAATGAGACTTTTGCAGGAGGAGCCTGCCCCGTGTGGAGGCGTGAAGGGGCTCGTCCCAGCCAGCAGGAGCCTGGTCTGGGCCCGTGGCCGGGCGGAGAGCCTGCCACTGAGACTCAGGGAGGAGCCCGTCTCGTGTGGAGGCGCAAGGCCTGGCCCCGGAGGCGAAGGAGCCTGGCCGCCCGGTGCTGAAGGGGAGAGCCTGGCCAATGAGACTAGGAGGAGCCCGCCCGTGCGGGAGCACAAACAAGGGGCCTGGCCCCGGGAGGCAGGGAGCTCAAGCCTGCCAGCCAGGGCTGAGAGCCTCTGGCTAATGAGACTTATAGGAGGAGCCCAGGCCCTGCTTGAGCACAAGGAAGGCCTGGCCCGATAAGTAGGAAGGAGTCATTTCTACCAGGTCAAGGGAGAGCTCACAATGAGACTGTAGGGAGGAGCCCGTCTCGTGCAGGCAGTGGCGTGGCCTGGCCCCGATGCAGGGAGCCCGTCTACCAGGTCAAGGGAGAGCTCACAATGAGACTAGGAGGAGCCCGTCGGCTCGGGAGCACGTGAAGGCCTGGCCCCGAGCAACAGGGAGCCTGCCTCGCCGTGTCAAGGGAGAGCTCGGGCTAACGACTTCCAGGGAGGAGCCCGTCCCAGGTGGAGGCAAAAGGGAAGGCCTGGCCCCGAGCAAATGCAGGGAGCTCACCGCCCGTGTTGAAGCGGAGAGTCACAATGAGACTCAGTAGGAGGAGCCCGTCTCGTGTGGAGTACAAGGGTCGCCCGACAAGTAGAGGGAGTCGCCTACTGTGTCAAGGGAGAGCTCACTAATGAGACTAGAGATGGAGGAGCCCGCCTGCTCTGGGCGCACAGCCATGGCCTGCCCCGACAAATGTAGAGTAGGCTTCGTCGGCCCGTGTCAAGGAGAGCCTGGCCAATGAGACTTGTGGGAGGGAGCCCGCTTCCCGTTTGGAGCACGCAAGGCCTGGCCCCGAGCAACAGGAGCTCGTCCCGCCGTGTCAAGGGAGCTGGCCAACGTGAGACTTCCAGGGAGGAGCCCGCCTTCGTAAAGTACAGCGAAGGGCCTGCCCCGACAACAGAGGAGTCACGGGCCTGTCATGGAGCTCAAGCCAATGAGACTCGTAGGGGAGGAGCTCCGTCATGGTTGAGCACAAAGGAAGGGCCTGGCCTCGATAAATGTAGGGAGCCTGCCTCGTCAGGTCAAGGGAGAGCTCGCCAATGAGACTGGTAGGAGGAGCCCGTCCGTGTGGGAGGCCAGCGGAAGGGGCCTGCCCCGACAAATGTAGGGAGCTCTGCCCCGGGCCTGTGCCGCGGAGAGCTCACAATGAGACTCAGGAGGGAGGAGCCCGTCAGGCGGAGTACAAAGAAGGGGCCTGCCCCGAGCAAATGTAGGGAGCTCGCCACCAGGCCGGGTGGGAGCCTGCCATCGAGATTCTGTAGGGGAGGAGCCCGTCCGCTCGGGAGGCAAGGCCAAGCGGCCTGCCCCGATAAGTAGGGAGCTCGCCGGCCTGCGGTTGGCATGGAGAGCTCAATGAGATCAGAAAGGGAGGAGCCCGTCTGTGAGGCCAGCCAAGGGCCTGCCCCGATAGCCAGAGGGAGCTCGTCATTCAGGTCAAGGGAGAGCTCACACGAGGATTAGAGGGAGGAGCCCGTCAGGTGGAGTGGCAAGGAAGGGCCTGCCCCGCAAGCAGAGGAGCTCGGCCCATCTCCGAGTCGAGGGACGAGTATGATGGCAAGGAGCCCGCTCCGCCCGGAGTGCAAACCGAGGCCTGCCAATAACCGCTGAGTTGATCCCCGTCCATGCCGAAAGGATGGTGGGATGAGCTCACAAGGCGACCATAAAGTAGTTCCTGGCCCATGCCGAAAGTGATGGGACGAAATTGCCGTAATTATGCAATACAAGAGCTCGCTCATGTTGTGTGATGGAAGAGCTCACAAAGTGAGCAGGTGGTTCGGCACTGAGGCCGAGTGGCGATGTAGCTCGAGCCGGTCCCGACCCGAGGCTGCTGCGGGCTCAGGCGGAGGTGAGCCTGGGCTGCAGGCGCCGTGGGCCCGGCGCCGAGGCCGAGGGCGATGTAGCCCGGAGCCGGTCTCGACTCCCGAGGCAAGGTGGCCTCGCGGCGTGGGGGAGTAGGTGAGCTCACTGGGGGTGAGCGCCGTGGCTCCAGCGCCGAGGCCGAGTACGATGTGCCCCGAGGCCGGCCTCGACTTCAGGCGCGTGGCCCCGGGCGAGTAGAGCTCGCTGTAGTGAGCAAATGCGGTCGTGGGCGCCGAGGCCGAGTGGCGATGTAGCTCAGCCGGTCTCGACTCCAGGCGCTGGCTCAGGCGGAGTAGGTGAGCTCGCCAGGAGTGAGCGCCGTGGCTCCGGCGCCGAGGCCGAGTGGCGATGCAATACTGAGTCTGGCCGACTCGAGCAGCGTGGCCCGCGCGGAGTGTGAGCCTCGCCGAGCGAGCAATCGTTCATGGCGCTGCGGACAGCAAAAGACAAAGGTGGAAGGACCGCTTTCGTGTGAGGATCCATCTCAGGAAAAAGACGCCTGCATGAAGAGGCGCTTTATGAGGGGTGAAACGACTGCATCCCCTACGCGTATCCCTGGCCATTGAAAAGGTGTGAACTGCATTTAATGCTGATTGATGAGGAATTTGGAACGGTTGTGTTTGCCTTCGGGCGCTTTCTCTATAAATAGGAGCTCATGCTCGTGCCTTACGCCTTTCAAGATTTCTTCTTTCCATACCGCTTGATGAAGTTTGCGTAAGATGGATGTCGATGTCTCTATTGCCTTCGCTGGGGGTTTCTTTCGACGCTCCGACATGTTTTCCGAATTTCTCCGTGTGGGAGTTGTGTTTTTCCTAGTTTCCCTTTATGGAAGTCATGTTATTCCCTAGCTCTGGCTAGGGAATGCTGCCTAGGAGTGGGGATGAGCCTCCCTTACACCTCTCACCCTCATTCTTTCTTCTTCCTCTCTTCATACCTCTCCTCTTTCTTTTCTTTCTTCTTTCCAATGTACCTTTCTCATCCGCTCTTCTTCTTCTTTCTCTCCTCCGGGTCCCCATCTTTTCTCCTCTTCCTCCTTCTTGTCTTTTTTTTTTTTTTTTTTTTTTTTAGTGGTATTGCTCAGATCGAGCGCATGGAGGGAACTGCTTGTACTGTATGCTTTCTATGATGTAATCGAGGACACCATTGATTGTATCCAACCATGACTTGAAATAAAGATGCACTTTTATTTCTATGAAATTTCCATTGTGTATATATATTTATTTTTTACATGCCCTAATTCGCTTGAGACGCCGAAATAAACAAACTGTTTCACTCTAATTTGTCACCCATGAATCGTAGCCTTCTTTAACCGAGCCTACCGATAAAAGCTTTAAGATGTTCCGCATTCCATGGCGCCGTAAAATTTTTCCTTCCTCCTCGCTTGAGCTCATAATTGGGTTCTACCGAGCAACTAGATACAACATAAGGGTCCTCCCAATCGGGGCCTACTCCCATGTGCCGGATTTTTCCTCGCGGTAGTGGGCCGCCTTTTTCAAGACCAAACCCCCGGCACGAACTCTCCGGGTCCGACTCTTGCTGTAGTGCCTAGCGGTCTTCTTTGGTATTCCTCCGTACCGTGGAACTTGCTCACGCTTCGTCCAGAGCTCTAAGTCTCGTAATGCCAGGCCTCATCGTTTTGTTCTTCCGAGGCTAGCTCGATTCTGGGAGACTTTACTCTAACTTCGACAGGGGCTACTGCTTCTGTGCCAAAAGCTAGGGCAAATGGAGTTTCCCGGTTGTCGACTCTCGTGGTCGTCCGATGTACCCATAGTGCCAGTGGAGGTATTCGACCCAACTCCCCTTCAACTCTTTCCAACTTGTTTCTCGCGTGGTCCCAGGGTCTTCATGGTAACTTCGGGTCATTCCATTCGACCGCAGGAAATAAGGAAGAATAGTACTTTAATTCGAGCTCTAAGACAAAAGTCCTCGAATTTTGCGTCATCGAACTCGTTTTCCGTTATCCGAGATCAAGGCCTGGGACACCAACCGTGATATGATCGCCGCCATACGGTTATGATCTTCGCTTCGTGATTTGTAGCTAAGGGCTCACCAAATTTAATTGGTGAATAGTTCACCGCTTAATGCATTATAATTTACATCGGGTCTGGCCACGGGCAAGGGCTCTACTATGTCCAACCCCCACCGCCGGAAGGGCCAATGTGATCACGCCGAGGGCTCACGGGAGTACGGATATTTTAACGCGGTTCCCGCAGAGCCGTGATTCACCAAAGTTGGTTGCATCTTTGGTACTAGGCCAATAGTATCCCCGCCTCAAAATTTTTCTCACCAACGCTCGAGCCCCGACATATGGTTCTTCAGATATGCCTTCATGCACTTCAGCACATATTCGTTGTCTTCTCTCCTCGTGATACATTTTAGAAGGTGGGAAGAATCCTCAAGCCGAGGCCTCCCTTGTGATTAAAACTCGAGGATCTCACTCTTATCTTAGCCTCGGGGGTCGTTCGTAAGGTTCCTATTAATGTAATCCCAAATAGGGTCCATCCACTTGGTACTGACGTTGTGGCGACTATTATGCCGTAAGGGTCAACCTGAGGGCTCATGGTATTCACGGGGCGCCGATCCCCAATGTCTTCTCGCAAGGCCGCCGCGCGGCAAAGGCCGGGCGCGGAATTCTCCGTCTGGGACGTACCGGGATCCGAACTGATACAAACTTTTAAATAAATCGTGGACTTTGCGAAGATACGTAATCATTTTTCTCACTCTCAGCCTCGTATGTGTCTTCAATCAGTCTGACCACCACTGAGTCGCTATAGACCTCTAACCGATCGAATTCTAATGAATGAGCCAGGTTGGAGGCCGCTATTACTGCACTCACCTCGCGGTCGGAGGCGGGAACCCAAACCCCGAGCGCATACTCAATGTCTATACCTCCTGAGGTCGATTAAGCCCGCTCCGTCTCAGGCATTCAGGCTCCATCTACGCAGAGTTTCCATATGGGAGGTCGCCCTTGATTGGGTGTGGGCTCGCAAGCTCTACCTGGGCGAACCTATGACGAAATTCCATGAATCTGGTCTTATGGCTGTCTTTGGTTTGTAAATTTAATGTCGACCCACTCCGCCCCATGGCCCCATTTCATCAACCTCCCAGACCTCGGGTTTATGTAATACCCGCCTTCCATGGGTATCTGGCCTGGACTTCTATGGTGTGAGCCTGAAATATGACGGTCTCCGAGCCGCGCCACCGTAGCTAATATTAATTTTCCATTTTGATAATACCTCCCGCCTCCCCTGTGGCTCGACCGCGCAGGGGACGGTGCCGCACTGCCTGCCTCCCTAACGAGTAATCGCAGTTGAAAAACTGACACCGCTAAACACAATGTAAGGATTTCTCCTTCTAACGGCTTACTAGAATGGTATGTTCAAGTATGTTTTCAAGGCTACAAACGCTTCTTCACATTTCTCATCCCATCAAAAGGCTTTTTCAAGACTCGAAGAAAGGTCAAACCACACTTCTACCCCGGACAATTTAATCGACTTAGAGCTGCGATCCTCCCTGTTAGCCGTTGTACTTCCTTTGTCCCGGACGGTGATGGCATGTCCAGCAATGCTTTATCTTATCCTAAGCTTGTTCAATTCCCCAGGGTTGACTATGAAGCCTGTAAATTTTCTTCCTACTGACACGTCACATGATTTCAATGATCTACCATGTTATAATCCCTTAGGATCCGAATGTCTCGAGAGGTGAGCTGATAAGGGAGGCCACAGAGCGGATTTGGCCAAAGATGTCGTCTATGTATACCTCCATTGTCAGACTGATCCAGTTTTTGAAACATCCGGCCACTAACCTCCTCGGTAGTCAGCTCTCGAGATTCTTAAGCCCAACGGCATTACCCGACATACAAATGCGAGGGTCCCCGTGGCCGTGATGAATGGACGCCTCTCTCCCGGTCACTAGGTCCAGCGTCGATCTCACAGAATCGAGAACGATCCGAAGCCAAGGAGCTCATGGCCCGCCAGATCTACAATAAGGTCGATCCCCGTGCGGGAAGTCGTCCTTGGGCATGCTTTGTTTATATCGGTGAAATCAATACAGAGCCGCCATTTGCCATTTGCTGACGAACAACATTGGCCAGCCATTCCTGATTTACTCTCCCCTCGATTGCCCCGGGTCGGGAGGAGCTTGCCACCTCTTCGTTGATGGCCTTTGTTTCCAGCATAAACCGCGCTACGCGATCGGCTTGTGAGACGTGGTTGCAGTTCAACTTATGAGAGCACCTGGTGGGGTCGATGCCACTCATGTCGGCCTGCTTCCATGCGAAGATGTCCCTGTTCTGTCTTAGGAACTGCGTGAGGGGGCCTTTGAGGCCTTCTGCTAATTTGGAGCCGATATAGGCAAGATGCTCCGGGTCGTCATCCAACGTTACTGGCTCCAACTCTTCCGAGGGCTCGGGCCGAGTGGACACTTCGTCACGCATATCAAGCTCACCCATGCTCGCTACTGGCGACCGCTTTTCGCTTCATAGAGGCGTGCATAGCATTTCCGCAAGCACTCGCTAATTCCTCTAACCGTCCCAACTGCTATTGTCGGGAATTTAATTACCAGGTGGTATGCTGAGGGGATGGCTTTTATCACACAGAGAGGGTCTCCGCCCCAAGAACATGTTGTAAATGTAATGAGCGCTCCACTATGAGAAACCTTGCTGTCGTCGTCGCTTGGTGGGGGGGCTCCCCCAAGGTTAACACTAATTGAATCGATCCCAACCCAAGAACACCTTTTCTCTCCCGAGAACCCCAGAGATGAGTGCTGATGTGTTCTAGCTTTCTCTTCCAATTTATTTTTGTCGGGCGTCGATTTAAAATAATCGCTTCACGAGCTCCCATTGTCTACCAAACTGGCTGGACCGTTGTATTTGCCACAATTGCGCTGATTACCGGGCAATGGGCCATGGGGGTGTCGACACCCTTCCAAGTCCGAATCGTAGAATGTGATAAGTGGTGTCGACTACAGATTTTAGATAATCGAATCGGCATTCTGGGCAAGTCTACCGATCTTATATCACAGAAGTGGGCCTCGACGAACTAGATTCTCCTCCTCCAAAGAACCTCCCCGAGATCACGTGGATTTCCCTGTAAGGTCATTGGCGCGGGTCGAAGGTCCGACGAGGTACGGCGGAGCCGGGCCTCGATTCCTCGTTCTCGGTCCGGCCTCAGCTTCGTCTCTCAAGATAAGGAACGCCAGATATCCGCTACGACGATAATTTATCTCTTCTCAATCAGAGGTTAGCTTGTTCGTGGCGATGCCCATAGTCCTTGCGGGAACTCACAGATTTGGAGTTATCTCCGTAATGACTGATTTCATCTCGCCGCCACCTTAGGAATCGCTGCTTCAGACTTCATGCGTAACTACGATACTGGCGCCGCTGGGCGGAGTGAAGTGCTGAGGCGAATAGCCGCCGCCTGGCCAAGTGCCCTGTGCGGGGTCCCTAAGATTTCCCCTGCCTTTAGGAGACGTCTCCCGCCCGCCCGAGACTCTCTCCCTGCCGCCGCCGGGGCCCGCCCCCGTTGCTTCTCGGTTACCTTTTTGCTAGCGGAAGAACTTTCCTTTTCGACGTATGGGCCTCTTCTCCGTTTATGTATTTTTCACCGCGAACCTCAATATGTTAGCCTGAGGATTCTTTTGAGATAGAGAACATCAGGTCTTTGGACTGCATTCCCAACCCCGCAATGAAGGCCGTGGGATACCGAACTTTCGTCAGGTACATCTATTCTCAAGGACTCGCATTAAACCGCTGTACATGACTTTAAATTCTCCCCGTGTTTCGCTTGATGCTCGCATGGTAGCCTCGGCTTCCCAGATGTCCTAGCCTTATGAAGTGGGAGACGAATCGCGATTGATAATTCTCCGAACGAGGAAATCGTCAAGAGGGGATCTGGCTGAATCAGCCATAGCTGGCCTTTAAGGTGGCATAATGCCCAGACCGAACTGGTCCTGATACCCATGCAACTCCATCCGATTCTCAGAGGTATTGAGATGATCTAATCGATCTTGACGCCACCGAACGACCCACTCGAGGCATCCTCGAATTGGGCCGGAGCGGGTAGTTTAGCACCCTGGGTGAAAGGCACTCGCTTTTGCTGCACCAAGGTATCCATGGTGTCTGGGGTGCGCCCTCTAACTACCTCCTTTACATGGCTTAGCTCTTGTTGCAGGTCCCTGAATCTTTGCTCCCATGTCTCCGCCTCCTCGTGGTGTCCGGTGTGATGTCAGGTTCCGCGCTCTCGCCACGCCCCTCGGGTACCGCCATTCGTCTCTCACGGCTAGCTCGTGGGTCGTGCTCTCCGGCTTGACTAGTTCCGCCGTCTCAGATTTCTCGGGAATGCCAGAGGCCAGGCCGCGTCCCCGCGGAGGAACGCTTAGGACCCTTCCGAGTCCGTCGCCTCTTCTCGGGGCATCAGATTTGTCCCGGTGAGTTGTTCTATTTCTTCTACCAAGCGCTATTAACGAGGCGGAGCGCTTCCACTTCGCTAGCACTGACCGCTTTCACTGGTCCCGCTACCGTCAGATTTCCCGTAGTTCGCATCCTTGCGTGATTAGCGCGGTTCCCGCCAGGTTCCTAGTTGGTACCATCAAGAATCGAGAAACCGCTTATGTTTGTAAGCACAGTCGCTCTACGTATCGGCGCCAATCGATGATGCTTTTTTCAACCGAACTGGCGGAGCGTGCAGTGGCCGCCGAGCCGACCGCCGCCGCGGGCCGGACTGAGAGGACGGCGATTGTCCGGGTTCTCGATCCGGAGGACTCTATCTCCTCGATGGTCCGCAGCCGCGGCGCCGTCTGCCCGGGAAGGGATGCCATCGATCGGGCAAAGTTCGGATGTCGACTCTCCTCGCAAGAAGAACCTGGCGGAAGAAAGGCCGGCCAAGGTCGCCGCACGCCCGATGCCTAAGCCGACTCTTTCTCCGAGAGAAAAAGAGTACTTAGATTGCCTAGTATCACGCATCTTCTTGCAGCGGAGCTTCATTGTATTTATAATGGATATTCATCCATTGGACGATGACTGTGTCGCTCCTTCCCATCAAATTTCACATAGTTAGCCTAGACTTAGCTGACGGACAACTAAAAGAATGACTGGAATAATCCCCTCTTTTATCGAGAATGTCCATCCTGATGGTCTTCTATCGCTTTTTCTTTTCCTTTGTAATAGACTCGACGGGAGGATTGAATTTTTAGGGGAATATTTTATCTTCTGCTATCGGGAGGATATGGGGTCAGAATCGGCCGAGCATGGGTCTTCCTCGCTCTTCAATCCATGTTTCAATAATATCGAGTCAGCCTCCGTTTGGGCCATTGAGGACACGGGCGGCACGGACTCGATTGTTTCCTGGGCCGCGATTGAAATCGCTTGACCCATTTCTATATCCTTATCACACACATTAATGTTAGTAATTAAACTATAGTTAAGCTAAATCTAAAAGTAACAATATTATTAGCTAAAAGTACCACTATAAAACATAAAGTACCAGTAGAGTTATTATTAATATAATTATTTTAACTTCTTTATTAAAAATATCAATAGAAATACTAATAATAATTACACAAAATTTAGTTTTTCTTTTTTTTTTTTTAAATATCAATTTTTTATAACATGGATTGTAAATTTATATTAAATTGTAATTCAAGAAAACTTAAAAATTTTATTTTATCTTTCAAAATATTATCTTTAAAAATAAAATCACAAAAATTAGCTTTATGTGTAATAATAATGTTCTCATTTTAAGAATTATGTTAATCCATTATTTTTAATCAAATTTAGAAAACTACCATCATACCATGTATAGAGTTGGGTTCTAACTTTTAAATAAAATTAAGAAAATTTTAATATACTCTTCAAAAAAAATTAATATATTAAAAAATATATTTTGATTTTGAACTGTAAAAATAAAGAATTGAAAATTTAAATAAAATAAAATATTAAAATCCCAAGAACTATTCTTTTTATTTTAATTAAAATAATAAATAGACAATTAAAATATAATTTATTTTATGAATTAACTATACATTAAATTAAAATAAAAATTTTAATAAAAATTAAAAATAATGAATAATTTAGCAGGCTTAAAAATGATTTTATTTCAATAAGAAATTCTAAAATTTAAAATAATTAATAAAAACATAAGATTAATTTTATAATTGATTTTTATTTAAAAGATCAATTCTGATTTTTTTTATTTAATAGATTTAAAAAATGAAGTAGGATATTAAATTGTTTAAAAAAAGAGTTGGAAGTAAAAAAAGAAAAAATAAATAAAGAAAACGTAAGGATGGGTGAATGAGACAGAGATCCAAAAGAGAGAGGACAGGTGAGGTGAGAGGAGAGAGGCAGTGAACATCTAAGAAGGGCAAATTGTCCATCGATTTAATGTCTATTTGAATGAATTATTTTTCCAAAAGTGGCACTTTTTTCAATAAGTTGACTCTTTGATCTCGATTTTTAATTTCTTTTTTCTCATTTGATCAAATATAATTAATCCTATTTTTGTGAAGCCGTATTTAACAGCAAAGATTCCTAGGGGGCCCTAAGTTTCTTGAGCGAAGGGATAACAAGATATTTTGTCAATGTCAAGAACATGCATTAATTAAAACTTTGAAATATTTGGTTATGAAGGCCTAATGTTGTGACAACAGTAGTAGAAAACATGATGTTTAATGCAATTCCCATCAGAAATAATTGGAATTTGTTTGGTTGTGAGTCTCAAAAGTACTTTGTGTTTAAATCAAAATTGCTTTTATAAGCTAGAAAAACTAAAATACTTCTCATAATTATTAGTTAAAATCAAGAAGGCTGTGATAGACTTCGCAGAGACATCCGGAGGCTGAGGGATTTGTTTAAAGAAAACTGCAACATAGACCATAAAGAAAAAAAAGGATGAAAAAGGAGAAACACATATATTTATATATGGATACCCTAAATAAAGTAAAAATTAACCAAGAGTAGAAAATTAAGAGAATCCATGTCCAAAATTGAATTAATAACGTGGTACCAAGAAACTTTTCCTGAATCAAATCGATGAATTGATAATTCAAATCTAATAGAGAATTATTGGTCTCCGCAGATGTGATGGTTTGCCCAGAGCATCACTACTAGTTTCTTGGATTCTACATTAAGTTGGACTGATTTGACTCACTGCTAAGAGTTGTATTTTCAAAGTGTATAAATAGAAGAATATTAGAGGTTGGAAAGCCATGCATTCATGCTTCATTTATCTGAACCATGTCTTTCAATATGTCCTAATTTATTCGAACCACATGATTATCAATTATTCGAACCACCCTTTTTCATATGTCCTCTTTTATATCAACCACTTGGCCACTTGGCCCTTTCAAACATCGATCATCATCCTAGAATGTTCCAAAATTTCACAGTAGCATTGAAATAGATAAGAAAAAAAACAGAGACCCAAGAAATCCTCCTTCTGTCAAGCAGAATAGAGTCGAATATCTAATAATATTATTTCATCTTTATATAGACAACTTATTCTTCCTTCTTTTATCCCTCGCAGTACAAATAGCAAAAAGAAGTAAAAGTGAAGATATGCAAATAAGGGGTGGAATAGAGGCAGAGCTACCTACTGAATCAGTTTTAATAATTGGGAATTTCTGAGGCAGGCAGACATGGTTATCTAAAAGGACCTTTGTTAGAAAGTAAGAAATTCAACCACATGAAATGGTCTCCCATATTACATAAAAGAGTCAGTCAATCAGACTGTGTCATTTCTCTCACTCTCACGCCATCCAGCAAGCACCCGCCTTATCTCTCACCTTCAAACACTATATATAGCAACCTAAAGTGCTTATGAAAAGCACCTCTATTAGATCAAGCAAAGCAAAGTCTAAGTCATGGGTAAGCTCGGAAGAAGTAGTGGTAAGAGAAGGAATGGCATTGTAAAGCTTAAGATCGTCGTAGAGAAGCTGCAAAAGAGACTTTTGTTGGGGAGGAAATCAGAATCAGCCTTTTGTGACAGTGACGAGCTCGAAGAGGTACCGGCCGACGTCAAGGAAGGACACTTTGCGGTGATTGCCGTCGACCATGACCAACCGAAGAGATTCGTCGTGCCGATAAATTTTCTTACTCATCCAACCTTTTTGAGGCTCCTGGAGCAGGCCGCGGAGGAGTATGGTTTCAATCATGACCGCGCTTTGACGATCCCTTGCCGACCGAGCGAGTTGGAGAGGATACTGGCTGAGCAATGGCAGGAGGAGAGGGATCCTAGTGTTGGTTTTCACTGTGGTTCCTGTAAAATCATTGTTAAAAGCTGTTAGATGAGAAACCACTAATTCGTGGGATATCTTTCCAAGCTCCTGCATTTGGGCTTCTCTATTTCTTTCATCTGTTGAAATTGAAAAACAATACAGCAATTTTTTTTGTTAAAATATGACACTTGCATACTTAATTGAAAGTCCTTATTAGAAAGGACAACTGCATTTCAATTTTAAAGTTGGTTGTCCAAAATTTATTCTAAAGTTGTTTCTTCAAAATATAACTCTACTAAGTTCTAAAATAGTTTTATAAGTCTCATATTTTAATAAATAGTTTTTTTTTCTTTTTTGTAAAATGGGTGATTGCAATGAGAAAATAAAGTTGAAAGAAGTATATTATCCTCAAGAGAAAGAGAACGAGAGCCCATTGATAAAGAAGGAGAGATAAAGTATGGAGAATTTCTTTCTTTAATTTTTATATATTAAATATAAATATGAGAAAACTATTTATAAGTATTTGTAAATCTACATATAATCTCACTGTTTAAAGCAACTGATATTTATTTATTTTAAATGGCCAACATTCTTTTTGTAAATTCATCGTCATTCACTTCTTTCCTTATAACACTTTCCTTCGAATAACCATTATAAAACTTAAGGAAATTTGTTAAGATTGCCTCATTAAAAACATTATCAATAAAATTCAGTGGAACAAGAAAAATAGTATAGTACACTAACATCCAAGTATACTCCCCCTCATGTCAATAACCTATAATTGAAAACCTGGATTAAATGAAAAAGAGTACAGGACATTAACATTCAATTATAATCCCCCTCATGTCAATGTCATTTGGTAGGCGCATTCCAATTTTTATATTAACTTCCTGAATGTTTGGTTGGTCATGACTTTGTGAACATATGTGCTAAATTATCACTTGAGCGTATTTATAGGACATTAATTTCACCGATCTTTTGGAGCTCGTGTATATAAAAGAATTTTGGTGAAATATGTTTAATCCTATCTTCTTTAATATAACTTCCTTTTATTTTTGCAATGTATGTGGTATTATATTCAAATAATGTTATCGAATTATCTTTGATAAAGAAGAGCCTGCATGATTCTCGAATATGTTGTATCATCGATCTTAGCCAAATGCATTCACAACTTGTTTCATGAATTGCAAGGATTTTGGAATGATTTGATGATGTGGCTACCATTGTCTGCTTAACAGATTTCCATGAAATAACAGTTTTATTGTAATTAAAAGCATACCAAGTTTGTGATTTGGCTTTGTGTGGATCTGAAAGATAACTTGCATCTGCATATCTGAGTAATTACATCTTTGACTCATTTGAATAAAATAGGCCCATATCAGTAGTTCCACGAAGATAACGTAATACATGTTTGATGTCATTCAAATGTTTTCGAGTTAGAGTGGACCTATACTTGTCTAATAAATTGACATAAAAAGCAATATATGGACAAGTACAATTGGCAAGATACATAAGTGCACTAATAGCACTAAGGTATGGTACTGCAAAACCAAGTAATTTTTCACCCTTTTTGCAAGGATGAAATGGGTCATTTTTCATATTAAGTGATTGGTCAACCATTGTGAAGCTTAATGGATGTGTTTTATCCAAATTAAAATGCTTAAGGATTTTCTTAATGTATGTTGATTAATGAACCAACGCTCCATTAGGACAATGCTCGATCTGCAAGCCAAGATAAAATTTTATTTTTTTAAGATCTTTCATTTCAAGTTGTCTCTTCAAATAGTTTCTTATTTTTGTGAGCTCTTTAGAAGTCCCAATAAGATTTAAATCATCAACATACACAACAATAATTACAAATTCGATTCGTGATTTCTTAATAAAAACACACGGACATATGTGGCACATAACCTTCTCTTTAATAAATACGTACTAAGGAAATTATACCACATGTGTCTGAATTGCTTCGACTTTATTAAGTACATGCTACGAAGTTTTATATTATTTGTTTCAAGCAATTTAAATCTCTCAGGAATTTTCATGAATATATTATTATCTATGGATCCATATAAATATACCCTAACAACATCCATGAGACACATATCCAAATTTCAAAGATCGTTAGAACGCTCGTATAACACGACGAAAATCTAACAAGCTTTATACTTTTCTACAAGTTAAAAAATTTCTCAGTTTGTTAATGATTGAAATTATGTCAGCATAACTTTTAAATATTTTGGCGAATCATTTTTTTTTCTGCATTCTTCCGTATTTTGTTCATCGAGATCTTCATCATTTCGTATGATGTCTATTTAGAATTAAGTTAAAAAAAAAAAACCGCACCTAAGTCAGTGTGCTCAAAAGAACCAATCTTCTATTGCAGGCTTATTAATTGTTGTCAGACATATAGGAGTCTTCATCTTTTGGTTGCATGAATATTGTTCAGCACACATCAGTGTATATCTAAAGCCCGTGATGAGGCTGGAAATGCATGATGATGTAGTTTAAATTGTTGCGAATTTATTATGAGTGTCGCACAGTCGGTTGGCTCTATAGAAATAGGTGAGGGAATAACCACATTTATTGAAGCATTTATTAAGCTTTTATAGCTTTAACAAGAAAACAGAAGAGTAACTCACGATAGCATAATCTAAGCTACGTGATAAAATAAACAAGAATAAGTCAAAAAACTAACAACCCTCTAAATTAGGAATTTATTCAAACAGAAAACAATTGACTGACTCTTTTCTTTCAATCCCTCCCTCTGAGCTTCTGAAATGCATCCGACTTTAAAGGCTTGGTCATCAAGTCTGCTAACCGGTCTCGTGTTTTGCCGTGAACTAGTTCAACTTCACCATCTTTAGTGAGATCTCTTAAGAAGTGGAAACACACATCATTGTGCTTGCTCCTCCCATGCATGACTGGATTTTTTGAAAGTTTAATGGTCGAACTATTATCGTACATTATGGTAGTGCTTCCTTCTTGGGAATAGCCTAACTTCTTCAATACCCTTCTCATCCAAATTGTTTAACAAGCACAGGCTACAGTTGCCACGAACTCTACTTCTATGGTGGAAAGCGTTACTACAGGTTGTTTCTTTGATGATCATGACACTGTACCAGAACTCAATAAGAACACATAACCAGATGTGTTTTTTCTGTCCTACACATCACCAGCATAGTCACTATCTGTGAATGCTAGCAGCTCTTCTTCCCTCCCTTCTTACAAAAAATCACATATTGATGGTGCCCTTCAAGTACCTCAATATTTTCTTAGCAGTTTCCCCATGTGCCTGCTTATAACACTAACACAAAACATCATATTTGGACGTGTAGCAGTGAGATACATTAAGTTTCCTACTATCTGCTTGTAATAGGTCTCATCCACTGTGATTCCATCATCATCTCTACATGCTTTAAACCCTTGCACAATTGGATAACTCATGGGAATACTCTCTTGCATTCCAAAACGTTTTAGAACCTCCATAGCATATTTTCTTTTATAGAAAAATACCATCAGGTTTTTGCAAGACTTCAATGCCCAGAAAGAACCTCATTCTCCCCAAATCAGTCATGTCAAACACTCTCATAATTGAACTTTTAAAATCAGACATCATATCCTCATCATCACCGGTGAAAATTAAATCATCCACATAAACACTCACAATCAAAACTTTACCTTTACTACTTCATTGGATGAACAAAGCTTGCTCATTAAGACATTTTTTGAACCCTTCCTTGATGAAATATGCTTCAATGTGGCTGAACCAAGCTCGTGGAGCTTGTTTTAGGCCATATAAAAGCCTTATGCATCTTGTACACCTTGTGTTCACTGCCCTTCTTCTCGTATCCTCTTGGCTACTCCACATAGACATCCTCATTAATTTCACCATATAGAAATGCAGACTTTACATCAAGTTGAAATATTTTCGAACTCCTCTGTGCAGCAAGGGCTATTATAATTCGTACCGTATCCATTCGTGCTATTGGAGCAAACACTTCATTACACCACTCCTAGTAGTTGAGAGTAGCCCTTAGCTACCAAACGAGCTTTATATTTGAATACTTCACCATGCTCATTAAACTTTATTTTGAAAATCCATTTGACTCCAATCTTTTTGGCACCGGGTGGCAAGTCTATTTGCTTCCAGGTTTGATTCGTCTCAATTGAGTTAATCTCAGAATCCATTGACTTTCTCCATTTTGAACTCATCACTACTTCTTCAAAACTCACAGCATCTATAGATACAACCAAAGCCATATTAGCCTTATCTTCCTCTTCTGACAACCCTTCACCACTAACATAGTCCTCCATCCATGGGGGAGACGAGCTTCTTGTTCCTTCCTCCACCTTCATTGTTGCTTCTACATCTACAGAATCAGGAGTTGCAATCATTCTTACTAGAGTTGCATCATCAACTGACTCAGCTTCACCACTGCTTTCATTAACTGTTTCATCACCTTCTATTGTATTTGGTTCAATTTCATCACCCCATTCTAGATCCATCAACAGCTGCTCTTCATAGCTTGCATCCCAATCTCACTATTTGTCTTCCTCAAACACCACATCCCTACTGATTTCAACCCTTTTAGAGATAAGGTCATATAACTGGTAGGCTTTGGACTCCTCACTGACCCTTAGAAGCACACAATTGAAGCTTTTATTTTCAAGCTTTGTCCTCTTTGCGTCAGGTACATGAACATGTGTCATACACCCAAAAACCCTGAAATGCTCCACGATAGGTTTCACACCTCTCCAAGCTTCTTCTGGAGTTATACTTGTTACAGCCAATTTAGGACATCTATTCAGCACATACATAGTCCAATTCACTGCTTCAAGCTAGAAGGTTTTGGGAATCTTCTTTCCTAAAAGCATAGAATGTACCATCTTCATCATAGTTCTGTTTTTTCTCTCGGCCACTCCATTTTGTTGTGAAGTGTATGTCTTGACCAGCTGCCTCTTGATGTCATTCCTCTTGATTTAACTTAATCAAGTCAAGTTAAAAAAAGACATGATCCTAGAAATTTAAGGTTGAACAGTTCAATCTTAACTTGCATTTTTCATCTCAACCACGCTCGAGATGAGTGCTCAAAAATATGCAAAAGGAACAAAAGAAAAAGGAACAAAGACAAGCAACATAAGTCTCCACATCGCGACGTGACTTGCTAGGTGATGAACAAATGCTCGTTCACATTGCGACGTGTGAGGTGACGTGAAGCTCGCACGTCGCAACGTGGCCCTGTATCTAATACTGTCTACTGGCTTCTTAAGCCTCATGTCTCAACGTGAGCGACAGTTCATCTTAGCAATCCATGGAAAAATCCCATCTTTGGGTGTTTGAATATCATCCAAATTGTTTCTCATTCATAATGATCACCTTTGATCATCCCATGACCAAATTATATGAAGAAAAACACTACATAGAACCTTCTTCAAATTAAAAATCTCATTTTTAAAACTTTGGAACCATGGGTACCAAGATTTAAGAACCCTCAATAAAGAATTGATTTTGATGTACACAAGTGTGCTCTGATACCATTGTTGGGTTTTGATGGAGGCACACTACAAAAAGCAATGGTACATTTAAAAAAATTAAAAAAAAAAACCCCACTCAAAAGGATTGTATTGAGGCATCAAAGTTGGTCAAAACCCCATAGAAAAGGAGGGGAGCTTATACCTTCAAAGTAATAGCTCCTTAAGAGTGTTGCAGTAGCAAACCGAAGTTAACCAAGTCCTAGCTTTGCCCCTAACAATATCCACACGAAGAGTAGAGCCGACAACCTCCAAGGATACGGTGCCGAATGAGGTCTCGATGCTAGCCAAGAACAAATCCAAGGAGGGAAGCCAAAATGAGCAAATTTGACACTCAAATATCTCCAAAAGGGGGGTGTTCTAGAAGAACACCCTCTCTCTCATAGACACTCTTTCTTGAGAACGTAGGCTTCCTTAGGTTAGGGTTAGGATTTCTCTATAAACACCTTTATATAGGAGAACCCTAGCCCATGAAATGTCCAAAAGGCCCTTCACTTAAGAGATAAAAGGCTACATGCATCTTTATGCATTGTAAGTGTGCCCTCATGGCCTCAAGCTCATGAACAAGCTCAATCCTCTTTTATCTCTTAATGAGACCTTTATACCTGCATCTCCACTAATCCCGTGACATTCTATTTCATAGAATAATTTCGTGCTTGGATCACATCCAAACCCTTTTATATCAACTTCCACACTTCTAACCGTGACCCATTATGTTCCCAGTTATGTTGGCCGATTCAATTCTTGAATCCAAGTCATGAGCGATATCTAGCAACACATTATGATCCCCAATTGACCAGATAGTCAGTGGTCTAACTACAAACCCTTCCATAGACATTTACCGTGCAATTTGTCATTTCACCATCCAATACCCCACTCGATCTCAAAAGCGCTAGATCATTAATGTTTATTATCAGCTAGTGTATAGTTCTTGTCCCCTAGCCATTACTCAGAACATTCAAAAGTGCCACTTAAGATATTTTTCATGACATTTCCACTCTAGTAAGAGATTCCCGAGTAATGATCCAACAAGAGGCCATAAGTATACTTTCCCTCTATTGGGAGTGGTGAATCCTCTATTAGCTACTCAATTACCTTCTAACACCTCAATTTGTACCCGATCATCACCCTATAAGTGACATTTGAGAGATAATAAGGAATGAAATCAAGTACAAGATCAACATCCAAGATATCCTTGAGCACCTTAAATCTTAGGATACTAAGACTAATGCTATGATGACTATCACCTACATGTAAATAGATAATCCATATGATTGTTCTATACAAGTCTTCTCGAAGTACTTATTACTCCTAGCAAGCATCCATACATGTTAACTCTAATCAATCAACATGACAACAATTTATAAAATCCATTGCTTGATCCAATCAAGAAGTATAACATGTGCTAGTCTATCTGGATCAACAATGTCCAGTCTTGTTGATCCCATGGCTAGGTGTTAAGTAATTGGCATAGCAACCAAAGACTTTTTTTTAACCAAAGACTTTTTTTAAGTCCTTGGCAAGTTTTTTGCGCCGTTGTTAGGGACTTAACAAAAGTCTTTGGTAGCTACGTCAATTACTTAACAAGTTTTTGGCGTTGTTGTCAGGGAGTTAACACAGTCTTTGGTAGCTACGCCAATTACTTAACAAGTTTTTTGGGTCGTTGTTGGGGATTGTTTTTCGATTTTTGGTGTTTGGATTGATATTTTAGCAAAAGTGAAGTTTGCTAATTTGAGAACTAACAAAATTTTTTTTTTTTGAGGATATTTCTTTTCTTTTCTTATTTTTATTTGTTTTATTTGTAGCTAGTTTACTTCATTTTTTTTTTTTTTTTTGTATTTTTATGCAAGGTGCTGAGCATAATGTCTAACAAAGAGATAAATGAACTCTTCTACACCCTCCAACAAGAATTTGCTTCTCGAGCAGCCCAAAGGAAGATATCGTTGCAAGACAAGCACAAGCCCCCGTGAGCCAACAAGCCTATAATTTTGGAGGGGAGAATTATTTCAACAGTTAATGTGTTACTCCCACAACTACACCGTTTACCAATACTGGTTAGGGACATGACAAGTTCTCCTATAGAAATTCAAACATGCCAATTCAAGGAAGTTCAAGTTATTATCAAGAGCAATTCCGACTACCATATGATGAAGAGTTATTCCTTGCATTGAAGGAAGAAATTAAGAGGGATAATGAGGTTTTACAAATGCGGTTACCAATTATGGAAACCAAGATGGACGTCAACATGATAGCAAACATGGTCACTAGTTCGAAAAATCTTAGAAGAGAAACGCAGCTATCATGTAAAGAACAACAATACAAGCTGAGGAATTAATATTCTAAAGGAACAATCTTCAAGGCAACTCCCGAGAGACATAAAGAATGATGACATTTGGGAGAGTGAAAAAATATCTTTAAGCCTTGAAAAAGAACTTTCAAGCCCAACATTGGATGAGGACAAGAACACAATAGAATGCGAAAAAATGCCTTTGGTCCTTGAGGGAGAATTGCAAGGCCTGACAATTGTTGAGAATAATGAGCTTGTCATTGATGAAGAACCATTATTAGAAGAGAAACAAGTTGAAAAGCAACATCTCGAGCTTATAATGGAAAATGTCTTAGTTGGAGTTGAAGACTTCTATTTCCCCATAGAATATTTGACTTTTGGCATATATAAGGATCAATAAGTCTCATTTATAGAAAAACCCACCTTTTCCACATGCCAAATGTGGATTGATGTTGAAAATGGGGAAATGACACTCCTTGTTGGTGAGGAGAAAATGAAGTTTGACCTCCACTAAAGCAAACCATTAACGGATGAAGAAATGAGAGCAAGCACCTATAATCCTTCAAGAGGACACTCTTGAAGGACTTAAATTTGAGGCCAACTCTTTCCCCACCAAAGAGTTGGCATTTGAGCTTTATCACCACCCGGAGGTTTGAGGTTTCTCATCCTCACGAGTAATGAGGATGCAGAGAACTGACCTGTCAACACTTAAGGGGCCAAAGCAAAGCTCTCAAACTTCCACAAATGAGTCTGGGATGGACTCCTGGGGAAACGGAATGCTGGGAGGCAACCCAAGCAAAGGCACAAGGATTTTCATCCATTTACTTTAGTTGTTTATAGTTATTTTTAGCATGTTTAACATTTTGATTTGGTTTTTAGTGTTTATTTGGTTTTTGTTTGTGTTTTCAGGCACAGCTTCATTCTTGTTTTGAGGAGTTTCATCAAGACCCACCTCAACCCGAGCCCAATGATCGCACTTGATCATCCTGTGTGGAGTCCTCATTCTCTTAAGCATTATTTCATATTTCATACATTGAGGATAATGCAAATTTTAAGTTTGGGGATATGGGGGGTGTCTTTTCATTTTAAAAAATTTTCAGCTTCAATTTATCCTGTTTTTAGTGTTTTCTTTTAGTTGCTTGTGTGTTTTAGTTGCTTATGTTTTCGCTTAGGTTAAATTCATTTTTAGGATGTTTTTGGTTTTGGTTGAGCTTTTTTTTTAGGAATAATTGTGATGCCTATGATGAATATATGTTGATTGAACATTCTTTCACATGAAGAAAATGAGAGATATTTGAACTTAAAGCATAATGATTTGACCTTATAGTTGAATATTTAAACAAAAGTTCTTATCACTTTGAGCACAAGTCAAAATGTACCATTTTGGTCAATTTTGCTTGGTTTAGAGAAGAATTAGGTGAATATCATTCTAATTGATCTCTAAAGACTCAAGAACTTGTTCAATTATCTCTCAAGGCGAAATCCTAGTCAACATGACAATTAGGAAATTATATAGGCCATCCTTGGACCGGTTGAGCCTTTCTAGCTAACCTTTTTGTGCATATATCCATAGTCACCAAATTTGAGTCATATTAGCCAATTTCTTTCAAGAAAAGCCAAGAATCAACCCTTTGAACCTTTGTATTGAATACCCTTTAGTCAAAACCTATGTTTACCCTAACATGTGAGTGTCAAAGTGATATATTGTGAATACATGTAGTGTGAATTGGGAGTTTGGTTGAAGTGGGTGTGCCTTGAATGAACATAAAGGGAGGTTTGGGGTAGAAAATGGAAGAAATAGAAAAGAAAGTAATAAAGCAAGGAGGAGTAAGTTTGGCCTTGTAGCCTTCCTACCTTAAGCAAGTAAGTTCTTAAAGTTGTTCTTTACCTAGTACCCTTAACCAACTAGTCTAGGAATTACTAACCTAAAACTCACTACATGGGGTAGGTAGAAAGTTTAAAGGGGTTGAACATTGCACTACTCCGTGCCTTATAATATGAAAAATAAAGCTCTTGGTGTTCTTGTGAGGATGGTGAAAATCATGCAAGTTTGGGGAAACTATGAGATAAAAAGTTGCAATAAGTTAAGTTTGAGGGGAAAGCCTAGAAGGTAAAGTGCGAAGAATGTGACATGCCAAAGGATGGACATATAAGTGGAGAAAAAGAAAAATGTGTATGTTTTGGGTAAACTAAAGCCTAAATTACCTATTCAACCACCTTTACCTACAAGCTATATAAAGACCTAATTGATCCTAAGAGTTGTGTATAGCCTACATTAGTGAAGAGTGATCCACTACAAGAAAAATCATGATTTGCAACGGACAAATCTATTGCAAAACAGTAATGGATTTGCAATGGAATGCTAATGAAAGTCTAAAAAGTAAATTGCAACTGAATTGCAACTAATTTGTCGTCTTGCAACGGAAATTTGCAACGGATTCATTTCTATTGCAAAATATGGCGGGAAACTTTGGCGCTATCCTTGAGACAAAATTGCAACGGATTTGGCCGCTGTGTTTGCAAATGGAACGATTTCGCTGTAAACTTGCAAACGAATTGACAACAAATTACAATTGCTGTAATTTCGCAATGCATTTGCAATGCTTAATAGATTTATAAATTTCAAAAAATTTTATCAAAGATAACTTAGAATTTTATTTATAATTCAGGGTAAATTATTAACTATCAACATTTATATAGAGGGGCTACTATAAGAAATTCACAATTTACCGATGGAGTTTACCGATGAATTAAATTCCTTTGGTACTTATATTATGTTTAATGATGTTTTTTGAGTTGACTCCCTTTTAGAAACATCACGGTAGGTAATTGATAGAAAACTAATATAAGTAAAAATAATTTATTTTATTTTACTATCATGATTAATTTTTATTTTAGTATCATATTAAATAATCATTAAAATTAATTAGTTTTTAAATATTAAAACTACATTTTTTTGTAGAGAAATAAAAAATACATACTTATTACAACTTTTGTAGAGGAATAACTTGTGAAGGAGTTGCAATGATTGTACTTATTATATATAGTGCAAACTTTTTTTATATTCTTTTATTATTTATTTATTCATAATCCCTTCCATCTGATTATAATATTTTATTTTATTTTTATTTTACATTATAACTTATAATATTTTTAAATCGCTTAATTTGAAAAGGAAAAGAAATAAAATAATAGCATTTAAAATTTAAAATTATAATATACAATATTTTGAATCTCCTCATTATCTACATATTTATAATAATAACAAAAACAAATAAATAATATCTCTTTAACATAATATATTAAATATAAATATATTTAATTTAATAATTACTAATGCATTTATCTTAATCTACCTAATTAAGATATGAATCATTTCTCATCATCTATATAATTAAAATATGAAAAAAATTTTAATTAAACCGATATTTTTGTAAAAATATCCACCGATATTTTACCGATATTTCCGTAAAATTCAATTACCGATATATCCGTGTTTACCGATATTTTGATCCTTGAGCACAACAAGTGTATTATTGCACATATCTAAACTTAAAACGTGATAATAGATCTTGATGGGTTGTTTGCAAAATCAAGGCTAGAGGGATGATTGAGATGCCTGCAGAGCCAGAAATTACCCCACAAGATCCATTTCAAGAGGAAACAAATGATGTGGATGAATTTAGTTTACCGATGGAACATGATACTATTTTGCTTAATGATCCAATAGGTGAAATGTTAGATATCGATGTAAATGTAAAACACTTTCATGATAGACGATGAAGAAGAAGAATATGATGAGGATGAAGATGAAGAAAGAAGAATGGAACGATTTAAATAAATGATGAAAAATTAGGTTGGTAATTTGATTGTTGTATAACCATTTCAGCACCAATTAATATATATTGCATTATGTTCTTATTCTCATGCAGATATGGGTCAAGGAGCAGGACGAGGATCTGGGATAAGGGGTAGAGGACATGGTAGGAATGTGGTTTCCTCCCCTAGTGCCCTAGTAGATTCTAAATCATTAGAGGGATCACCTACCACACCTACATCTACACCAAAGGATCATCCATGATACTCATACTAGCCCTTACCTTGCATTACCCAGTGATCGTGGCATCATCATCCGCACTCACCACCGTGCATAAAGGTTCAACACCACAAAAGCAAGATCACTACGTAGTTCACACATCACCACTACCCATTAGTTCTCGTTTCCTCTTGTCCTACCATTACAATTTACCGATGGAGAGAAAATGCTTTTTTTTTTTTTAAACTATATCATTTGAATTTTTTTATGTTGACCACATGAAGTTGAACAACTGCATTGATTAACTTTGTATGTTTACTTGTAGGATACACATCACAGAGAATATATCTAGGATTATCACTAATATCTTGAAGTAACATTTGCATATGACGAGTTATAATTGGAAGATAGTGCCTCATGATATCAAAGATTTCTACTAGCAAGAGTTTCAAGTATGAATTGGTTCTAAGATATATTTTATTTTATTTTATTTTTCTATATATTGATCAATAAATAAAATGTTGTTTCACTTGGTCTTGTTTTTTTTTTTTTAATGTTTTTTTATAATGTGGATAAGGTGGAATTGGAATGTGAATAAATTCAAGAAAACTAATAACATTAAAAAGTTTCACAAATCATATACAATAAGACTATTTTTTTTTTCTTTCATAGATTTTCATTTTTGGCATTATTTCAATTGCAAAAACATTATCAGTGGGATCCTTCACTAGATGAAGTTAAGGTTGCATGGCATGCGCGTTTCACGGTTATAATGAATGATGTTAGTCCGATGGAAGGATCATAGCCAATGACCGAGTTCCATCTCCAAAGAGTACTGGGAAGCTTGGCAACAACATTACTGCAAATACCAAAATTTCGTAAAAGTCTACCAAGGATCTATGAATAGGATGAAAGTAGGACTGAGGTGAGGGTGGCTAGACCTTCTACGCCATACCGTTGGTTCCTTATCTCATAGGAGCATGCTAAACGCTTATACGTAGATTGATAAATATTTGGATTTTTTTTTTTTAACTACTTGTTTTAATATATGATACTTTTCAATTTTAGGCGGCCAAGTTAAAGGGTCCTCCTCTTCCACATGAGCTCCTAGAACAAACTCATAAAAGGAAGGTAGATAATCAATTTGTTGATAGAAAGTCTCATAAGATCTATGTAAGTGCAAACTTTTTAGTCAATTTGTTTGTACTTTTTGTCTACATAAAAATATATTATTAATGTTTATATATTTCAGGATCGTGTAGTTGCAAGGTATGAGGCTGAAACCTCTGCTGTAAGAGATGATGCATCTTCATCTCAATCAGTTGATGCAACTCAAATCTGTCTAGATGAGATTGGGGGAGTCAAAAAGAAACGAGTATATGGCCTTGGATCGATGGGATCTGTATGCCTACTATCTCAGGCATCATCCAGTTCTATCAATATGCCTTCAACTAGTCAACCGATTCAAGAATCTCATACATAAGCACAAGAAGATAGTCGAATTCAGGCTTTGGAAAAGGAGATGAGTGTGATGCGTAAGCAAATGATGCAGCAGCAGAGGGAGCACGCATCATGCGTAGTCTCACTATAGCTTCATGCACAGACATTTCGTGAGTTTATTACGGTTTGCCTATTCCACCAACAAGTATCTAAAGTCGATGTACCTTCATCAAGGATCTCATTTGGATTGTTAAACATTTTAATTATTAAACCATCGCACAAGGGTTATAAACTTAAATTGTGGTTGAATATGGTACATGAAACTATAAACTATTAGTTATCAAAAAATTTGTGTTGCATTTTTTATTATGGTACAAAAAATTTGAATTGCATGTAAAATTTGAATAATACAAATTTTGGAAATTACAAATTCTAACAAAAATAAATGAAAAAATTGAAAAATAATCGTAATCTGATTTTGCAAATGTGAGTATTCTATTGTAACTAAGTAAGGTTTAGAAAGAAAATATTTGCCGTAATGTCATGCGAATTTGCAAATGAAATTGCAATGTAATTCATAACAACATATTTGCAACGACTGGCTGCAAATCATAAAACATAACTTAATTAAATGTAAATTGCAATGTCTTGTAATGAAACGTTTGCTTATTTGTTGCAAATTTGCAACGAAATTGCAACAACTTTAGCTTATTCATTATCTTTTGATTTTTGGGATTTAGAAACTGAATTAGCAACATATGTTAAATCCATTGCAATATAACAACTAAATAATTCCGTTGCAAATCTGTTGGTCTTTTGCAACCGAATGCCAAAGTGCGCAAAATTACAACAAGGTTTTTTTACAACATAACTGTTATGTTCCAAATCCGTTGCTAAAAGAGATTTGCAATCGATTTTTATGGGTTTGCAAAGGATTTGCAAAGAAAAAAATCCGTTGCAAAACTGTGATTTTGTTGTAGTGATGCCTAAAGCCACATGGCGGAGTCTTTACACATCACCATGTGGAGTGAGAGATCCCATTCATGTTCGTCTAATTCCATCCAAACCGCCTAGCAGAGGAGTACTTCACACACACACTTGAGAACTTTGGTTTAGATTGTTCAACTTATGGTTATTCTATTATTTTTTAAAAACACTATCTCAAAGTTTTCTTTGTGTTGTATGAAGGTTAGATCCACGAGGCAACTTATCATATATTATCCCAACTTGATGTTCAACATTTTTGTTAGTTTTGAATAAGGAAAGTATGTAATTGTTTTTCTTGAGGACAAGTAAAATACTAAGTTTGGGGGTATTTGTTAGGTGCTTAGGTTAGCATTATTTAGCATAAATCATGATTTGATACAGCACTCTTTAGTTATTACTTGAGCCAGGTATTTTGCAGAAACGAAGAAAATAAGACAAAGCAAGCAATTTGAGAAAATAAAAGTTATGAAGTGAAGAAGACTACAAATGGCGACCTTTAAAAGATCAAAGTCGCACTCCAAATGCTCAAGGTCGTAAACCGGCAAAGAGGAAGAGACCACCATGTGAAGATGAATTCTGGGTGAGCTCGCGATCCAGGTCGCGATAGCAAGACTATTTTGAAGTGATCTCTCGATAAGGTTGCGACCGTGAAGATATCCTACTGCGACTATGGACTCCACGTCACAATGAGGTCGCGATCGAAACACTGGCATCTTTGTCTGCTCTACTGTGGGCTTACTGCCAGTCTATAGCCTATTTGCGAGTGTATGCATATTTTAGTTCGAAATTCCAGAAGAGGCTCTCCAGGTTTGCCTTGAAAGTTTGTTCCGTCTTTAGTTGGGGATTTTGTAGAGTTCTAGTTTTAGTTTGTATTTGTGAAGAACCTGTATTTGTGATCGTACATACATAGAAGAATGGTCCCGTGGAGTGTGGAGTTTTAGCTTGGAGCTAGGATATGAACATATTTGTAGCTTAAATACTATGTTGTATTTATTTTTTCTCCTTCTTACTTACACTTTGTGTTTGTAGTCAAAGATGATTTGTGGGTTTTAATGGCTAAATATAATTTGTTTTGGTTGGTTATCAAATTTGATGATTAGGTTTGTCTAATATTTAGTTGGTTGGTTTTTTTATACTTGATTTGTTGTGTTTGATGTTATATCCTTGGAAGATTAAGTTCTTGGCTAATTAATATGTTCTGAGAATTGGATCTTCGATCCTTTTTACAAGGGTACTCCTAGTGACGCGGGAACTAAGCCCTTAAATTTGGCTCTAATTCTCTTAAGGTGTAGATTAATTAAGCGAGAGTCTAATTAACCTAGTTAAAGAGACCTAGGGAATTAGAAAAATCTAGTACTAGGTAGATTTCATTAGGATGGGACATCAAACCCATTAAGTGCGGATTACATGTACGTAATAATGACTAATCTGAGCTTAGTCCTGGTAGCTCTATTGCAAGGATGTAATTGTGACTAATAGAGCTCCCGGTGAAAAATGCCTTAGAAAAGTATCGCTCTAATAACCTAGAATGACGTAACTGTGAATAGGTGGTTAGAAAAATATAAAGGGGAACACGAAAGTGGGATCCTTGTACCAAGTCCTCGGACCAACCCAAGTCATAATTCATTCAACCCGAGCCTAACCTAGACGAATCCTTAGGCATCAATGACGATAACCAACCCTAGTTCCTCTCGTCGTTCCTCCCTAGCTTTAGTCATCTAACTAGCTACAAATAAAAACCACTATTTTGTTAGTTTTGTTTTATTAGTTTTATAATTTCACCTCAACTCACTTAGATACTTAGATAGTGAACTAAGAGAGTAGTTGGGGTACTCAATCCACCATAAAACCTATAGTCCTCATGGGAACGATCTTGGTTCATAATTGAAAACCTTGTATTACTTGTGCAACCTATGCACTTGCAGTTAGCAAACAAGTTTTTGTTCTAATTCCTTAGGTCTCTTTAACTAGGTTTATTAGACTCCCGATTAATTAATCTATATCTTAAGAGAATTAGAGCCTGATTTAAGGGCTTAGTTCCCGCGTCACTAGGAATACCCTTGTAAAAAGGATCGAAGATCCAATTCTCAGCACATATTAATTTACCAAGAACTTAATTTTCCAAGGATCTAACATCAAACACAACAAATCAAGTATAAAACAACCAACCAACTAAAGATTAGACAAACACTCATCAAATCTGATAACCAACCCTATAGAATAATTAGCCTAACATTTCGGCCATTAAAACCCACAAAATCATGTTGTTGACAAACACAAAGTTGCAAAAATTAAAGAAGGAAAAGATAAGGGAAATACAAACAAGAGCTTAAGTTGCAAATATGTTCAAATCCCAACTCCCAGCTGAAATCCACACACTACAAGGTTGTTCTTTCAGCAATATTCAATTACAAGCCAGGTTCTTCACAAATACAAACCTAAAACTAAGAAATCTACAAAATCTAACCTAAAAAGTGGAACAAAACTTCAAGAGAGCAAACCTTAGAGGAGAGCTTCCTCTCTAAAATTTCGAACCCTAAAAATGTCTGCAAAATGCCCTTAAATAGGCCTAGAAAAATGGGCTAAAAAGAGCCCAAAATGGAAAGAAAACTGGGTTGGAGCACTGCACGGTCGCGACCTTAGCTGTTTGTGGTTGCGACTTTAATCTTTTGCGATTGTGACCATGAGTGTTTCAGGTTGCGACCATAGTCTTCTTCGCTTCATAACTTTATAATTCTTTCCCCATAATTGCTTGCTTTTCGTCTCGTTTTTTTTTTTTCTCTGCAAAATACACAACTATAGGGGGTTAGACATGAAAATAACTAAAAGGAGTGCTTAGTTAACATCGAAATCATGATTTATGCTATATTTTGCACTAAATAATGCTAACTCAACACTAGGGATAAACACTAGGGATAATTTAGATACTAACATAATTGCACATGATAGGAATCTTATTATCATGATCTCATCATGATTTCCTTCATGCTATGTTATGTATCATAGACTTTATTAATTGATTAAAGATCGCCATCAATTCATATAAGATATCTTTTATTCATAATAATGAAAAGCACAATAAGTGCTAAAGGTGATTGCCTTTAGAGCACTTCACAAACAAACACGGATCTCACTCATTAACTTAGAGTGACCCGTTGTGATACTAATTGACAAAAATATGTGTGTTCTAGGACACAATTCCTAATGTTGGGACAATGTTCACATTCAAATCATTTTGTGGGGGCAATCCGAACTCTAGTGTGGGACGATCAATGTGCAGCCTAGAAAAAATATATATGCAATAAAATAAAAACACACTCAATATTTTACATGGTTCAACAACTACCTACGTCCATAGGCTTGTGCCTCAGATCCAAGGATTTCCACTAATCTGATTCAAGGTTTACAATTAGTCTTATATGGTACGAGACTCCCTTTCTACCCATAACCCTTCTTGAAACATAATCACTTAGTGGAATTCAGAATGAACTCCCTCCATTCCCCTCTCTATAGCATCGCATACCCATAATCTATATTACATTAATATAAAATGAAGAAAATAAAGAACATCATCTTTCACACAAGGTGAAAAGACTTTAGCATCGCGGCAATACCAACCAAGTATACAGACTTCGTGACTTTTCAACATATATTCGATTCTCGCTTGTTTTTCTTCACCCTCTACTCCTGAAATTCGTGATGAATACTTCCAAACCCATAAATTTATAGCCTTGTGATTCAGTCTTGATAGGACTTGATCATTATCCTAATATGACTCCAAATCCTACCTCTTTAAGCTATCACTGTGGAATAAGGAAACTTGCTGCTCAAGTATATTCTTCAAAATAAAAACCTAATTTGTTTGTAATTCTTGTTCAATAGCTTAGATGTACGGATCTTCTTTGATATTATCTTTATCCACTTGCCAAAATGATCTCAGACCCATCATTACCTTGCTCCCTAAGTACCTTGGCCTTCAAGCTTGCATACTGCCTGTCCCACATCATCTTTGCCCTTAGTCCGAACTCCCTGAGTTGGCACGTCCCTACACCACAGGATTGCCTCAATCTGAACTACTTCCTTCTTCTATCATGGACTTCACACATATTTCATCAAATCTTCATTACCTCTAATCTTCAAAGTAGCCAATTTCTTGTAGAACTCTAGGGACAAAGATATACACGATCCAAACCCAACAACAGTGATTGCAGTGGATGGACAGGAACCCAAGAGATTTTGGTGCCACTCAATTTTCTTAGACACCCACCATTCTTGAGGCTTTTGGAGGAAGCAGCTGAGAAGTAAAGTTTTGACCATGAGGGTGCATTAACAATCCCTTGCCGACCCAGCGAGCTTGAGAGGATACTGGCTGATCAGCAATGGCGGCAGGAGAGAGGTCCCAGCAATGGCGTCAGAAGCGGAGCATTCTGCTTTAATTCCCTTCATTGACGGGATCTTTTTCTGTTCCTGTATTCGGCCCTCTCCCTTGTTTCATGTATTAGAACCTTGTTATCCCTCTGCAAAAATGTGCATTTATTTGTTGTTTTTTGTCATAACTTTATTCATAAGCTGTAAGTAAATAAATGATTTCCTGCCTCAGCCTTTCTTCAAATGCTCTTTTACAAATGTACTGGAATCTACTGATTCATTTTCCTAGGAAAAGAAATGTATGGGCTGTTTGGTTTCCTATTTTTGCAGACTATTCCACAAAACAGTTTTTAAAAACCTAGAGAACACCGATTTGATGTTCCTTGATAATAGGGGTTTTGGTGTTCTTTATCTTTTTCAGTAGAACATAAAAATGGAAACCAAACAAATTTTGAATATTCTTTGTGTTTTCATAGAAACTGTTTTGAAAAACAGGAACCACATCCATTCAAATTTCTATTTTTCTTCACGATATCTTTCTTTCTTTTTTACCCTAATTTCTTTTTCTTATATTTCTCTCAAACTTCGGGGACCTAGCATAACCTTTTTTTTTTCAAATACCAGTTCAGAAAATATAAGACCTTGAAATTATTCACAAAACAACCCAACCAAGAATAATAAGCATGTTATACATGTTTAGAGATACCTTTCAGAATTAAATTATTGCAAATAATTTAATTTTATGAACTAAGTATCGCTGTTTTCTCAAACTCAAAATACAAATTGATTATCCACGATATAATTTGAATCCTACTATCCCTAAAACTCTCTAAGATATATGGTTTTATAACTCTTTAATTCATAATTAAAAAATAAAGAAAATTTGAGAACGAGCGGAGTTCTCCATATTCCCATAAAATAACTCACCCACTCAACGTTATCATAAATATAATAATTAAAAATAACACAACATGGATAGATAGGCAAGCATGTGCGTGCCAGAATTAACAATCCTATAACCCTAGATTGGGGCTTGAAGCTCAAATAAGTAAATGAAATGAAACGTTCCAACAACTTCAATCTCGCAAACTAACAAGTTTGATTACAACAAAATGACATGAAAGCATTTTTAGTTGTTGTCGGAAACATATCTCAGAACTATTGATTAGTGGATCCAGGTATGTGCCGGGCTTTTTAGGCATTTAGTATAAAAAAAATAAAAAATTCCTCAAATAATATAGGTTTAGAAATATTCCTAAACGTAATATAGTTTTTATCACGTGGAAGGTGTCTTTAGGAAATATACTTTCTAAAAGTGTTTTTTCAAGAGATACTTTCAAAATTTTTGAAAATTTTACATCAAAAGTGTCTTTTGAAAAGACATTTTCAAAATTTTTGAATTTAATCTTGAAAAACAAACTCATAAAACAAAAAATGTCTTTTGAAAATACACTTTCTAAGTTATTGAAATGTTATACTAAAAGTTGCTTTTGAAAACACTGAAAGTATCTTTTGAAGAAATACTTTCGATAATTTTAAAATTTTTTATTTTAAGATGAAAATGTCTCTTCAAGATATACTTTTTAAATTGTTGAGATGTTATATTAAAAGTGTCTTTTAAAAAGACACATTTATAATTTTGAAAGTTCTAAATTAACAATAAAAGTCTCTTTTGAATATAAATTTCTATAATTTTAAAAATTTTGAATTTAAGCTAAAAGTGTCACTTCAAGAGTCACTTTTAGTTTTGAACTCTGTAGTGTTTCGCTAAACACTTTCTAAATCGGTTAAATATGCTAAAACTCCGTTTTCAAGCGCACCTTTATAATTTCAGCTTTAAATAACACCGAAAGTGTTTTTTGAAGAGACACTGAGCAATTTTAAATTTTTGACTTTAAGTTTCGCCACTTTTTAGATAAATGTTTCTCATCAGATACTTTCTAAATTGTTGAAATGTTATACTAAAATTGTCTTTTAAAAATATACCTTCATAATTTTGAATGTTTGAAACAACACTGAAAATATCTTTTGAAGAGACAATTTCTATAATTTTAAAAATTTTGAATTAAAGCTAAAAGTGTCTCTTCAAGTATCTTTTAAAAAGACACCTTTATAATTTTGAAAGTTTTAAATTAACATTTAAAATATCTTTTGAAGATATAGTTTTTATAATTTTAAAAATTTTGAATTTAAGTTGAATATATAAAGACACTTTCGGCTAAAAGACATTTTCTAAATTGTCTTGCTAATATTGAGAAAACTATTTTATATTTAGAATTATTTTTCAAACTATATTTTTTAAGATTTTTTTTTATTTCTTTATTATTTTTCGGAAAGTTTCGGTATGTGCCTGCCAAATTATTTATTAGAGATGACAGCTATAGTTCAAGATCAATGGCTTCTTCATGGGTCCACTACGTACGTTGTACCTCCCATTGAAGGCATGATGAGTTACTGACACTGTATGATTGAATTTCGAAAGGGAGAGCTCTGCAGAGTGGAAACAAAATCGATATGCTTAATTCATGCAAATGAGAAAAATGAGGGGTTACCAAATTTTTTGTTTTTGTTTTTATTTTTATTTTTATTTTTGCTTTTTAACATGATCAAGACCTTCCTGAATTATTATTCCTGAAGAAACTTATCAAATTGCTGTGGATTTCTTGTATAAGATATAATCACTGAGTATTAAGAAATTTGGTTCTGGGTAGTCTGAACAGGAGAAACAGCAGAAGCCAGGATCTCTAACGACTGATAGAGCTGCTTGAGTACATATCATGGTATGTGAAGTAGGTTTGACTTCTAGTGAATTTTCTCTTTTTCACTTTCTCCACATTCAATCAGTGGTTTTTAATACAGATCTTGTAAAGCTATAACTGTGGCAAACCATGGCCACAGCTTTAAAAATGAGAAGGTTAAGCCTGTAAAACTGTTTTTTGGTCTAAAAAAATAAGAGGAGTAAAAAAGACACACAAGATTTTAGGTTTTAGCTTCTTTTTTTTTTTTTTTAAATAAAGAAAACAAAAAAAATACTAAATTTAGAAAATAAAACAACAAACAATCGGCCAGAAGAGGATGTTTTTCAAAACTATTGTTAAAAATAGCTTTCAAAACAATTTAACTAAACATATCCTGATTTTGTTTTATCTTTTTCATTTTATAAATAGGACATTAGATAATGTAATTTAAAAATAATAATATGTGAGCTCACGTTGATAGTTGAACCATCCAATTTGTAATCCTACTAAGAAAATTTATAGAAATTAATGAAATATTTTAATTAGACTCTAAAAACTAAATCAAAGCTAATATTTCAGAAAATTTCAAATTGATCAATTACATTTTTCGATTTGGTCAATTAAACTTGATTTATATATAACTATAAGAAGCATCTTTCAACGTTTAATTGAACTTTCATTTGTACATCTCTATTTTTCCTTTTGTACGCATTCTTCTTAATTTGTTTTTTTAGTACACCTACCTCCAATTGTCTTTTATCTCTTCAGAGATTTAATTTTCATATGTCAATATTCTTTTTTTTTTAATTACTTTTATTTTCTCATCCAAAGCATGCCAAAAACAAAAGTTGTGTCATTTTAGTTTTCTTTTTAAGGCATTTTGAGACCATCCAATGATGATAGAACTCTATGCAATCATACGCTGCGGCATCGCCAATGGTAGCCAAGTCATGACATCTTTTTCCAAATGTTTGAAGTCATTAGGAATATCATGTCCTGCTTTTACTTTTTCTAGCAGTTAATGGAGATAAAAGTAGTGTGGTCGCCAAGATATCTTAAAGATGAAAACTACCGTCAAAAAGTGTTTTATTTCAAATCATCCATAATGGCATAGATAAGTGTACTTGAATACGTAATGAATATGAATATGATAATTAAAGTAATCAATTCTTAATTTTTAAGCCTTGTGTACACAAGCTAAGTGATCAGTTTTTGATCTTTCAAGTCTTGTGTATGCAAACCCTTCAAAGTTTTAAGAGTCTTTCCTTTCTAATAATGGGATGAAGAAAGAAAACTGTGTACATGACTTGGATGATAGAAAGAAAATTGTATATATAACTCAAGAAACCAAAACCATCTGTAAGAAGTTCATACCCTTTCATGAAGAGAAGAGTCACATTATACATATCTTTTTTATGAAAAGTCATGGCATTTTAACATTTTTTATTTCTATTTTTGCTCATCATAAAATTAGAAATAAAGGGTTTATTGAGTTACTGTTTTTGAAAACTGTTTTTTGTTCTAAAAAAAAAACAAGGAAAACTCGAAGAACATGTTTAGTTCCCAATTTTATTTTTATTTTTCTGAAAAACACGGTGAACACAGAAAAAACTAAAATTGTGCTCTTTATGTTTTCAAAAATTGTTATCAATAACAGTTTTAAAAAATAGGAACCAAACATGCTCAAATTTTTTTTATATTTACATTATATATATTAAACGTGTTAGAATATCTTTCTCTCCATTCGTATAATCATACTGTCCACTTTGGATCTGAGACCCTCATAGTTTTGTTTTTCGATTTCCCAAAATGCCTTATAGGACATTGTCCACACTTAGTAATTCATAATCATTCTTATCTTTACACTTATTAATTCATAATCATTCTTATCTTTAACCCATGGGGAACTTTGTGAGCCAACATATCAAAATGTAATGTCCTTAACTCTTTCAATTTAATCCTTATAAAATAACTTCAAAAGAGTTCATTCTTTAAATAACTTACGTCTCAAATTCCTAATTTATTTAATTAATCCTTTTTGTAAAGAATATTTTCTAAAATAATTCATACTTGTTATATTATTATAATATATTAGGTTTCCTTATAAAATAAGAAAAACTTTTGGAAATATCTTTATAAAGAAATGATAAGAAATATTGGCTTGTAAAGGCTATATATTCAATGTGTGCAAAGATGTAAGTGTTTGAGAGATTAAGAGTTTTGTAAGGTATTTTCACTGTATTGTGTGCATCTAGTGGTTTTGCATGCTGCGATTTTTCCTACTATTTAATACTTTCCAATCTTGCATCAGGTTTTCGCATCAATAAAGATTTTTTCACATCTGTGTATATAAGCATAATTAGTCAAACCACGTTAAAATCCTTGTGCAACTTTATATTTATTTCTTTATCTTTGTATTCTTTTTTTTTTTTTTTTGAAAGCTAATCACTTTTTAAGATAATATAGTAAACTATCTTCACTAAGACTCGAACCTCCTCTCCCCATGTTCAGCTTTTTTTTAATGTTGACACTCTAACCAACTAAGCTAGACTCATAAACTTTATCTTTATAATCTTAAATTCATATTTTCATGGATCAAAGCTTTTACTATTTATATCATAACTAATGATAATTGTAGACCCACGTATTAAATAAATATCCAACAAGACTTTCAATGAAATTGAAGATAGATAGGCAGCTTTTCCTGCTAATAAAATTGAAGATACCCTGGCTATCAATGAATGAGATGGTCATAGACGCGTATCACCTTATCTGTCTCCCAACGCAGCTAGCTTCTTTATCTCATTAATTCGTTTGTACTTCTTTTGAACGGTCGAGATCAGATCTCATCATAGACACCCAGATCCCATCTCACTGTTGCATCTGCTGGGAGCCACCAAATTCCAACTCGTCGGCAATAACAGTACCTGCGAAAGCATCACTGATGTTGACCGCTTTAATACAAATGTCTCTCCAACATCTCCATATCATTATAGTTCAGCAGGTCTATTACATAAAACAACATTTCATTAAAAATTATAAAATTCATAAGTCAAGCTGATAAGCTTGTCAAGAAATAATTTTTGTGTCTAAAGTAACAAAACAATTTCTGTAAGTAATAGAACATAAATAAGGGGAATAAATATAACTAAATAGTATATAAAATGTATAAAAATAAAAAAGTTTAGGCAGCACATGAAACTACTACACAAGCTCTTGGAAATTTGCAGTTGGACCCGATCAGCTAAAATCTCTTAATTCCATTTATCTTTCATATTCAGCATCTCCAGGTGATGGATATTTCGTCTCATGGATAGACTTCTTGATATTGGAAAACTTTGATGGGCTTTCGGTGCTCTTGCTTAAGCCTCAAGAAAATATCTAAATGATGCATAGTGATTAGAACATTCTACCAGAGATGTTGGATTTCTTAGAGACAGAATTCTAAAATTTCTAGTCATGAATTGGCTTTTGGGCGCAGGATCCTATGGGTATTGTTGTAGTAGGTGCATCATATTGAGATATTTATAGTAGAAAGAGACAAATGTCATAGCCGAGTGAGAGGAGTGTGAGCACACCTAATGGAGTCACGGGTATTTTTCAAATTTGATCATTCATAGAATTATTATGAATACCCTTTTATTTAATCATAATTTAATATAATGGAGGGATTTTAACCTGATCCCGTGGATTTAGAGAACTTGCCGAACCCATGTAAGCATTCTTCATGTTTTCTTCGATGCTTCTCTATATCGTATGCATACCAGTATTGCATGACTCTCCCATTTCCTAGAATGCAGCCCCATTTTTGACATATTTTGTGATATTGGTTACCGACAGTCAATTGTACACAGAGCGTGTGCTGTACAGAAGACGCGTAGCGTACGCTGTACTATGTCTTACTGTTCATTTTTTATGGAAGTTTTGAAAGGTGGCATGAGTGTGACATATAGAGTTCGTCCCATATAAAATACAGAAGATAAATCTCTACTGATCCAGATAAGGTGGTAGTTGTATGCCTTGTATTAAAAGTGGTGCAGACGTAATCCTTTAGTGAAAGATGAAAGATCCATTGAGAGAGTGAAGTCATACCTAACACGCCTACAGCACTGATCAAAGTGATGGCACGTGCATGAACACTAAAATCCAATCCAGATTGACTTGCAGATATTCAGCTATACCTACATTCCAAGAAAAAGCTAGGTGTGTTTACATTTTTACTTATTCAATGGTTGTGTTGTTCTACTTTGAAGCAAAACTTAATCAAAAATTGGAGAAAAAGTAAATAAGAATGCACACATATTTAGTTCAAATCTTTCCACTATACATAATTAGGGTTAGATAAAATTTTCAACTAACCTTAGGTATTACACTAACTTTAGGTATTATAAAATTCCAAAAATACTCTTGGACCATACTGCAGGATGTTGTCCCCGCACCTCAACCTATCATTCGTCACCAACAAAAGGATTACAAGTCGAAATGCAATGTCGTCGTTCTATCCCATTCCACTTGATACGCTTTGTTCCCTTTGCTTCACTGCGTTTCACTTTAATATTTGACTTTTTTCCCCATATATATGGTTCTCTCAATATGAGTCACTTAATACGACACGCTGTTTTTACAAAGTCATTAGCAATTTTATGAAGGAAGGCTTCCCTTTTTGGCTTTCTTTCTTACTGATCAAATCAAGAACATTCTTTGAGTTATAGCTAAAAATGGAATATCAAATGTTGATGCAAAATAGTAAGATCTAAACTGATCATTAGTTGATTAAACAAGACGGCTTAATTCTTCAAAATGGTGGGTACTGGATGTAAACAGATTACAGCACTGGTTTAGCTACAACCTCACTCCAAGCCATGAGAGGCCCATATAGTTATTGGATTCAATTTCACATGCACGTTGTAGGACCTGTACTGTCTGTCCTTATCAGCAAATGATACCACAATGATATACCAGAACATTTGAGAAACAAGGTGCCCCTGGTGTGGTTCAGAGATTTATGAAAATCCTAGTCAAATTTGACTTGGTCTAACGTGGGTACTGTTTCTGAAAACCTAAATTTGATCTGCATTAATTAATATTTACCCCATACTCCGCTTTGTTGAATGTTCATGGGGCACAAACCATAGAGAAAATAATCATTTAGGGCGGTTTGATTACAGTTTTTAAAAAATGTTTTTTTTTTTCCTAAAAATAAGAACAAAAAAAAATACAAAAAACATGTTTGGTTTTTATTTAGATAAACGCAAAAAACACTAAATTCAAATAAAAAACATTTAATATCGTAATAGTGATTCTCTACGCTTTCAAAACATGTGAATCCAAACAAACGCTATCTTTAAACAAACCGACATATATAAGTGTGTGATCTTGGACACACAATTTCATTTGATCATGACATTTAATTTTAGTGCGACGAATCGAATTCACTCTGTGGACAAAATGTTCAGAGAGCAAAATATAAAGTATAAAGTGTTAAGATTAAAAGCACAATAATATTTTTATATCATTCAACAATGTCAACATGCTCAACATGCCCACTGGTTTGCCTAAATGCAAGGATTTCCACTTATCTAATCTCAAGTCACGCTTATCTCCACTTACGAAACTTCCTTCGCCTACGCCTTTCTTTAACCTAAACATCTCTTAGTAATTCAAATGAAACTTCCTCATTTCCTTAACAAAGATATCACACTCATAAATTCCACATTACATAGATAAGATGAAGAAACTTTAGACACGCCTTTCACCAAAGGTGAAAGGCTTTAACTTGCAATACCTCACCGAATATCCGCACTCGTGACCCCTTCAAAGACGTCCTGATTATTGTTTCGCTTGCTCCCTAAATCTTTGATAAGTAACTTCCAAAGCCCTGAATTTATAATCTTTGTAATTCGATCTTGGAAGTCTTGATAAAGTTGGATCATTATCATAATATGACTCCAACATTACTTTCTATTTTCTAAACATTCCTTTAAGCTATCCCTACAGAATAAGGAAACTTAGTACCCAAGTATCCTCTTTAGAAATTCTAGTTTGATAGCTTGAAAGATCAGATCCTCTTGATTTGATCATTATCCACTTGATAGAGGAATTTTAAGCCCATCGATACCTTGCTCATCAAGTACCTTTGCCTCTAAGGTTTCAGAACTGACTTGTGTCCCACGTCAACTCTAACCCTAGTCCAGTCTCTCCAAGACTAACACATCCTAGTGTTGTTTCCTTAGTCCAAACTACTTCCTGGTTCTTCCAGGGACTTCATGTTTACACCATCAAATCTTCATCAAACTCGACTAAGTAGTCATCTTCTTGTAAAACCCTAGAGAAGATATAGACAATCTCAAACCCACACAAACCCATCTCAAACCAACTAGTGAACAACAACCCCAATCAGATCTAAACAACAGTTACTGATGACAACGTCAGGCTAGATGCAAATCTCCATGTATCGCTTTTTCCACATCAAACGTTTTCGTCAAGCGCTTTTGGAGCTTTTCTTTTCCAACTCACCTGTTACATGTGTTGGAATCCGGGGACATCCCTCCAAAAATCTATGATTTCATATGCAACAGAAGCAAAAAATAAAATACATACCAACCGAAATTGAATCCATCTATGAATCTTCCGTAATAACCAATTTGTGTGTCTAGCTACGTGAGTGTGGCTCCAAGAATAATCCAACGCCTTTGCTTTCGTGATATGGACACGTAGAAATTCCTTTCCTCTTGGGGCTGGGCCACACCCTAAACCTAAATATAATGTTATATTTATAATGTACGAGCGGGTCATCAATCCACTTACATCTGGGGTTTATAATTAGCTCATATAAGTTTAATGGTCCAACTTAATTCAAACTCTAGTTTGCTTATCTGGGCTTAGATCTAACATTCTCCCACTAGTCCTAAAGCAAACTTGAAGGATCATATGGATCATAAATTGCTCATAACACTGGCCATTTACAAATGGGTTTGCCTAGGGACCCATGGTACTTTCCAATTTTGGCTCCCGTGGAATTAATCAAACATAATTACACAATTGGTCAATCAAACCACTATAGTAGACCAATTGCACTCCAAAATTGAAAATTTCTCATTCCAAATCATTGTGGAAGATTACCAAGACCTACTAATCACTCACACCACCTCCCAAGGAATTGATACAAGTAATTTCAAATATTATACTATAAAATATCGAAATTACCATTTTACCTTAAGGCTAAGCTTACTCCCTTTCGACTTGATCAAGGACTATAAGTCCGTCCCAAACTCAAGCAGTCACTACTCATGGACAACTATGATCAATCACCTTTTTAAGCTACCTCAGGTTCTATATTACCCTATAATTAGGGTCATCATGGTTCTCATGTCTGGTCAAAGCAAGATTCTATGAGCTGGAAAAAGAAGTCATCCAAGATCACTCTAAGTGACTATCATTAATAGATGGTCACAAGGAGCACCTCAAAATGACAACCTACTCCCCTCAACTCTCCAACGACCCTCAAGGTTAAGAGCCCATGTGAGATATTAGCTAGGGCAAAACCGTTCAAAGATAGTATATGAAGATTTGCACTCCTAAGTCCCGTTCAATATGTACCAACTACATACTGGTATGATATCCTAGAGACCCACTCTAGTAGTTGTGACAAGCTACTCCCAATAATGGGGCAGATATCATACCACAACTACTTATGGACTGCCAACATCCATGAACCGTCGTGAAAAACTTCAAACACAATGAACTCATATTTGTGTCCTCTATGCATCCAATGTCACATTCCGACTCTCGCCCCAACCCGGGACATGATCCGAACCTGCCGGACGCGAACATATACTCGGGACTCTTTAATTGGCACTAGACATTGTATATCATCCAAGTCTTATAATATATCAACATCATACAAAAGTCCAAAATAAAACTACCATCGAGCGGTGCTTTTACAAGAATACATACGCGATCAGAAGTCCCATTACATATTCAAAACTATACATTTACACCATCGATCGAGCGCCGGAACCTACGCGATGAACCCTTACTCTCGTGTCGGGCCCGAAGAATGCTAAGTTCTCTGGACGCCTTTCTCCTCGTACCTAGCATCTGACAAACCCGTGCTAAGCTTTACGCTTTAGCGGGAAACATATATAATATGCATGTACACAGCTATAATAAGCATAGCAACAATAATCTGATATCGTAAATTACATGCATTCATCTCTACGGGTTTATACAATTACTTATGCTTATTCTTATATAAAAGTACCCGTAGTACTACATGGTCTATCAGACTAGTGGTGATCCCGTAGGTACTACTAATTTATACTCGTATTACGTGACTTATTTATTCGTGTCTCCCGTAGGGAGCGGCGCAGCTATTTATATTCGAAATACCCGTAGGTATTACAAATCAGAACGATACACCTTCAAAAGTCCTTATCAAGATTCAAAAAGTTATTATCATATAATTAAGTGGGAATACTCTAGACTAAGCATTAAAAGTGTAAGACATCGAATAATAAGTATCCAAGATACTATACAAGCATGTAAGTGCCGTAGTTAATAAAGCAGATCAGCTTATTATCAACAGAGTGCCGTAGCACTAATCAGATAGGAGTGCCGCAGCACTTAACAGACAGAGTGTCGCAGCACTTAACTGACAGAGTGCCGTAGCACTTTGCCAGACAGAGTGCCGTGAAGATTCCCAACGCGAGCATCAAATACTAATCGTGAGTGCCTGAGCACCAACGCGAAAGCACGTTACTAATCAGACAGAGTGCTATGGTCTAATTAATAACCGGTCTCGGTATTTTTATAATTATATGAGTTCAAGAACTTACTATCTCATAATAGTGGCATTCTAGCCCCACGTGTTCACGATGATCGCCCTCAGGTACGGTAAGGTATGATGCGTATGTAATCACACCTTATTCATGATTCTTATTCTTCTATGAATCTACTTTACCCAAGAGTCGGAATCACTCTTAATCTGATCATACAAACTGAAGTTATGGCATTTTCATGTCACCAGTCATTTTACCGTTTTTATCTCGAGGACAACTTGAGATACTCCCTTTTCCTCCTGGTCTTTAACTTCATATTTGGCACGCTATCTCTTGAACTCTTTAAAGCTAAGGTGCTATGGCTCTATTCCGAACTGAATCACCCACCCGAGCAATCGAAATCAAGTTACGTCCGAAACAACCCGGACTACTCTATGTTCAAAGCTGGAACCAGAATTTAGAATTTGGCTTGCACATGGCCCCACTTTGAGTGAATTTTTAGGCCACTTAGGATCAGAATTTGGCTATACATATTCTTTAAGTTTTGTTCTCCTTGAATTCTATTTTACGTAGCCACTTGAATCACTCAAATCGGATAAGAAATATAAGTTATGGCCAAATACGAAAACTGGTCAAAACAGAAAACCAAAATGTGGTGTACCGTATTATTTTCTAAAGTGTACCTAAGACACTGGGCCAAAACGATCGAACCGAAAAGTGTACCGGTACAAGCTCAAAGTGTACCGGTACACTTCACCCGAAAATGCCCATAATGGGTATTTTCACCCATTTTTCATGCCTTTTCATCCATAGATCAAAAACCTATCATGAATACCTCCCAAAACAACTATATTATGGGTTATAACCCATACATAAACCAATTATAAAGGTTAAGTAGGGTTTGTTGTATACCCTAACACAATTACCATAAATCCCTCCCTCAAATGAGGGTTTCATACCGATCTCAGGCTATTTAGAATTTTAGCACCCTACTTTCTTGGCAAAAACTTTGGTTAGGATGTAACTTCTAACAACTCCTATGTCGGGAGCAAGCTCCTAACCATACAATTAGACAAGAAATCCAAAACCATATAGTTCCATATAAAAATCACAAGTTCCCATACCAAAGGCAAGCATCCATACCTGGATTTGCTCCCCTCCTTCTTCTTCTTCTTTCTCTTCTTCTCCTTCCTTTTTCCTTCTCCTTCCCCGTAAGCTTGTTTGGAGACCAAAATGCATTTTTGGCCCCAACTTCTTATAATAAAGGCTTTAATTATTTAGCTTTTAAGCCTCAACTTCCCTTAATTACATTACAACTCTTAATATTTATACTTTGGCCTCTAATTATATTAACCCATGTCTTTAATACCCCTTTTTGGACAATTTACGATTTTGTCCTTTAGTTGTATAAAATTTTCGTTTCTATTTCCAAATTTTCTAATTAAATTTACTTAAAATTTAATTCTGAGTGTCTACAAATACCCCTAAACATGTTGAAAACAACTAGGGTATATTTCGGGGTGTTACATCCAAACTTGTACAATGTGCTTGAATTGGGCCTGAATGAACACAATAATCTGAAGTAATTGAAACACCAATTTTATTAATGCAAACTAATTACATTATAAACCATTAAACTCAAAAAAGTAGAGAGTGCATCTGAGATCTGTGTTGTATACATGAGAGTCAAACATTTTAGTCTCAAGTGCTTTAGTAAAAGGATCTACTAGGTTATCCTCAAATGCAATCTTTTCTACTATAATGTCTCCTATCTTCACAATCTCTCATACTAGGTGATACTTCCTTTGAATGTGCTTGCCTTTCCTATGATTCCTTGGTTCTTTGGCTTAAGCAACGACCCTACTGTTATCACAATACAATATCATAGGATCAACAACCTTAGCTATGACTCCTAATTACATAAGGAATTTCCTAAGCCATATTGCTTCCTTAGTCGCCTCTTATGTTGCTACATATTCAACTTCCATAGTTGAATCAGCAATACATGATTGCTTAATACTCCTCTAACTAACAAGTACTCCTCCTATTGTAAAAACATATCCACATGTGGATTTCCTCAAAATCGCATTTGATTGAAAATCAAAATCAATATATCCTATAGGGGCTAACTCATCGCCATGATAAACTAGCATATAATATCTCGTTCTCCTTAGGTACTTGAGTATATGCTTCACAACGGTCCAATGTTCCCTACCTAGATTAGAATAATACCTACTTACTATTCAAACTGAATAACATATATCTGGTCTAGTCCATAACATCACATACATAAGACTACCAACTGCTAAAGCATATGGTACTGTCTTCATGTATTTTTTCTCTTCAGTTGTCTTAGGACACTAGTCTTGAGAAAGATTGATTCCATATCTAAAAGGTGTAAATCTTTTTTTTTTTAATCTTGCATGTTGTACTTAGACAATATACTATCTATATAATTTTCTTGAGAAAGTGCAATAATCTTATTATTTCTATCTCGTATTATCTTAATACCTAGAACATATTGTGCCTCTCTCAAATCCTTCATTTGGAATTGAGTAGCTAACTGGATTTACCTTTGACAAAATCTCAAAGTCATTTCCAATCAACAAAATGTCAACCACATATAAAATTAGGAAAACAACTATATCATCCTACTTCTTTCTATATGATCAAGGTTCCTCTTCATTTTGATCAAAACCAAAAGATTTGATTACCTTATCAAAACATTTGTTCCATGATTTCGAGGCTTGCTTAAGTTCATATATGGACTTATGCAACTTGCATACCATGTGTTCTTGACCTTCGGTTATGAAACCATCTAGTTGCATCATATAGATGTTCTCTTCAAGATGACCATTAAGGAAGATTGTCTTCCATTTTCCATATTTCATAATCATAATGTTGCAATTGATAGAAGTATTCTGATGGACTTGATCATGACCACTGGTGAAAAAGTTTCTTCATAATCAAAACCTGATTTTTTACTATAACCTTTTGTCACCGGTCTGGCTTTATATGTCTCAACATTTTCATCTACTCTTCTCTTTTTCTTGTACACCCATTAACAACCAATGGGTTTAACCCCTTGGGGTAAATCCACAATAGTCTACACATTATTAGAATACATGGATTCTAATTTATTTATAGCATCTTCCAAATTTGGAATCCCTAATACACTTGCTTTTATAAGAATACGTAAAGATCATCTTCATGTGAATCTGGGACTATCAAAGATGATTTTCCCATAAACGTGAGCTTTACAGGTGGTCTAATGACCCTCCCACTATGACGAGACATATTTGGTGTATCAGTATCATGAATTAATGGTTGTTGATCAACAAGAACAACATTATCTTGGATACAAGAGAATTCATTCTTTTCCATCCATTCATTCATAGTCCTAATTATGTGATTCATGATGTATTCTTCTTCCATGAACTTAGCATTTGTACTCACAAATGCCTTCATGTCAAATTTACTGTAGAAATAGTAGCCCCTTGTACCTTTTGGATATCCAACAAACTAACACAATTCTAACTTTACATCCAACTTGTCAGATGACTGCTTTAATACATAAGCAGGACAACCCTATATGCGAATATGACTTAAAATAATTTTCCGACCTGTCCACTTTTCCACGAGTGTCTTTGCACCACTTCATGACACCATTCAAAATGTGTTAAGTTCCTAAGGCACGCCAAAAGGATAAAGGTAATGTGGAAATGCTCATCATTGACCTTACCATGTCTAACAGAGTTTGATTTATTCTTTCTGCCACTCCATTTTTTTGTGGAGTTCCTGGAGCACTAAGTTGAGATAAAATCCCATGTTCCTTGAGGAAAGAAACGAATTCAATAAACATGTACTCACCACCTTGATCAGAACGAATTGATTTAATGTGTCTTCCTCATTGTTTCTCCGACTCAGCCTTAAATTCCTTGAATTTATCCAATGCCTCGAATTTTTTCTTCATTAGGTCCGCATATCCATATCTTGAATAGTCATCAGTAAAAGTGATAAAATATTCATAATCACCTCTTGCATGGACACTAAATTACCCACACACATATGAGTGTATCAAATCCAAACATCCCTCAACTCTAACTCCTTTAGCAGTAAAGGATCTCCTAGTCATTTTACCTTGAATATAATTCTAACATAGTGGTAGCTGCTCTAGGTTCAAAAAGGCTTAATAAATTTCACAACTCACTAGTCTTTATACTATTTTCAAATTTATGTGACCAAGCCTTTGCGCCATAATCGTAGCTCGACCGATACTAAGTTTTTTTTTTCTTTTCAATGATTTTTTCACATTATCAACTTGAATCACAACACAATCAATATGATATATAGATTATTCACCAATGTGCCAAATGTAACACTTCATTTTCTTTCATAATATAAATAAAAGTTTTATTAAACGAAACTGAATAATTGTCATTACATAATTTAGAAACTAAAACTAAATTCTTTATAGAATATGGCACAAATAAACAATCATGTAAAACTATAACTGAGATCCTATAGCTAAGGACTCCGGTCGGGAGCAAGTTAATGGAAAGAAGACAAACATGTTTATCTTGATAATCAAATTGGTATTGGTTGGTATGTGTTCATTACTAGCATAAGACATGTATAATTATATACACTCTAACTATAGTATACATATAACACTCAAAATTACACAATCAAGACAGATAAATTAATTTATGAGAACTCACATCCTACTTTTTGGGTACGCCTAGCTTCTCAAAGTTAATAAGATATATAATTCAATCAACCTAAAAGTCACTTCTATCCTAGACTAGGTGATTGACTTTACCTTAAACTCCTTGTCCTTTGAGAAAATAAATAGGGACTATTTTAAATAGTTTATTATTTTCTTTAAGTTAATTGTATGCACCCCTGATCTTAGTTTCAATATTTCTTAAGTAAAGAAAGTTAATTGTATGCACCCTTGATCTTAGTTTCAATATTTCTTAAGTAAAGAGCCTCAACTTTAGGTTGGTTGCTCCCACTAAAAAATTATTAACTAACCATAAGGGAGTATCTTAACTAGGATCCTCACATTTATCCAACTTTAGGTTAATCTAAACATGAATCCCAAGACTCTTTCAATGGAAGGCCGTAGGCTTGCTAAATCTTCTTCTACTTAATTATTTTAAAATCTTTAGTGTTTTGATGTTTATGTCATAGTATGTTCTTAAATCAAACAAATTTGATTTCTAAATTTCTCTAATTTAGAAAATTTCTATAGTTAAACTAATTCTTGAATAAGCACTATAAACATACTAGATATAATTTTCTCGAACATGTAAGTTGTTTACTTTAATTTAATAATTTAACTATCTTAAAATTAAACAACACATCTTAATTAAATCATCATTTTATTAATAAATTAAATTATATGTCTATTTAATAATTACCCATTGAAAATAATTCTTGTTAAAATATAATTTAATTTCAAGTAATATAAATTAAATTATATTTCTATTTAACATTTCTCCATAGTTCTTGTTAAAATATAACTTAATTTCTAATAAATTAAATTATTTATCTATTTAATATTTATCTATTAAAAGATAAATCTTGTTAAAATATAATTTAACTCATATTAATATAAATTAAATTATATATCTATTTAACATTTATGGATCATTCTTGTTAAAATATAATTTAATTCATAATAATAAATTAAATTATATATCTATTGACAATTATCCATTAAAAAGTATAACTTTTGTTAAAATATAATTTGATTTCTAATAATAAATTAAATTATTTATCTATTTAAAAATTATGATATTCTTGTAAAAATATAATTTAATTTCTAATAAAAAATTAAATTATTTATATATTTAACATTTATTTATTATAAGATAAATCTTGTAAAAAATAAGTTAATTCTAATAATAAATTAAATTATTTTTTCTATTTAACATTTATAAATCTTGTTAAAATAATTTAATTCCTCATAATAGAATTAAATTATTTATCTATTTAATATTATTTATTAAAAGATAAATCTTGTTAAAAATATATTTTAATTCCTAATAATAAATTAAATTATTTTTCTATTTATCATTTATAAATCTTGTTAAAGATATAATTCAATTCATAATAATAAATTAAATTATTTATCTATTTAAATTTTATAAATCTTGTTAAAATAATTTAATTCCTCGTAATAAATTAAATTATTTATGTATTTAATTAACATTTATCTATTAAAATATAAATCTTGTTAAAAATATAATTTAATTCATAATAATAAATTCAATTATATATCTATTTAACAATTATCCGCTAAAAGGATAATTCTTGTTAAAATATGATTTAAGTCATAAGTTCAAAATTCAAAATTAATTAAAATTAATTTATCTAGGATTTTTCTCATTGCAAAAACTCAAGACAAAATGAATAATCCAAAATAAGTCAAATTATTTATCTAAGATATTCAAAATTTCGGAATAATGGGTTTTCATAGGAAAACAAAAATATGTTAAGATCATTATTCTCACTTTCCAAAATAAAACCCATCCTATAATGAATAAAAGACTATAATTTCCAATCTACTGTAATTTTTATTAAATGTAATATGCTTGGTCAATGTCCTTTCAAGTCATGTCCAAGCATGACAACAAATTGCTAGAAATCAAGCATTGGACATGCATTATCAGTGTACCAAGCAATCAGTTAAATATATCAAACACCGTAGGAAACACTTAGATGTGACAGGCAAACATATATTTCATAATTGCATTGATGCTTGCACGAAAAAGTAGACAAAGGTTCTAGCTTTAAAACAAAAGCAAATGATTTTTTTTTTATTTAGACAATTCCGAAAGCAGATCATAATGTAGATCAAATAAAAAAATTAATTTTCTTTTTATTGACGTATGAAATCAAGATTTAGATCTAAATTGTAAGAACATTTAATAATACATGTTTAAAATCTGTATATCTCTCCAAAATCTATATTTATATATAATTTAAGAAAAATAAAACACATACCAACCAAAATTGAACTGATCCGCGAATCTTCTAAACAATAACCGATTTATAGACCAAAAAGTGTGGGTTCTAAGAACAATCAAACACCTTTTGCTTTTCAATCTAAGACATAAATAAATATTTTCTCTCTTAAATTAGTTTGTCACCCTAAACCTAAATATAATATTATATTTATTATAGAGTTTAGTGAGACTATAATTAACCCATATAAGTTTAATTCAATTAAAACTCTAATTTGATCATCTGAGCTTAGTTCCAACAACATGCAAACGGCAAGGAAGGCTTGATGATCATGACAATGAGCAATTTCATGTGCAGAATACATTAGGGCCCTCTTGATTCATTCAAGCTAGCTTTTCAGATAACCCTTAATTGACTGTTGTCGCTCCAAGCAATATCTCAATTGAAAGGCGTAGAACTCGCATGCAATGTAGATCAAGAAAAGTGTGACTTCACATGAAACATGTTTAAGTTATTCCCTAAACAGAACTGGGTATGCTTCTGCTTGTCCCATGAAAAATTAATGGATTTATTAAGACGGCAAAGTTTTGTCGCATCTCATCGTGTTGATGTTATCCGCTTTTCCAATGCAGATATATACAAGTACCCTGGGGGATTGCGGGGCAGATTGGATATAAAATCTGGTATTATTTATAAGGACTCACACTTAATCATCTAGATACTTTCACCATGCCAATTTCGATGCCGACTGCTTCGGCTTTGTATAAATATGTTACTATAACGAAGAACCGTCCAGGTCTTCATCATGCTATATGACTGAAACAACGTGGGACGATCAATGACGATTAGATAGGAAGATTTTTCTTTAATTTAAGCTAAGGAGAAACAGGACTAAGATTCCTTAGGGGTCCTAGCTTTGGGCCAAAGAGAAGAATAACAAGATATTTTGTCAATGTCAAGAATACATTAATTTGAAATAAATAATATGAAGGGCCTATAATGTTAAGACAATGGTAGGGACCATTAGTTAAATAATTGGAACTTATCTCTAGTCTAGTCTAGGTTTTGTTCATAGACACAAAAAAGCCAATACTAGGTAAACTTTGATTTTACATTGGAGGCAAGATCTGAAATGGTACTTGTTCTCGTCACAGTCCTAATAATGTTTAGAATTTGTTTGGTTGTGATTCTAGATAGTACTTTAAACTTCTGATACTTTAAAATAAAAATTAAAAAATTTGCACTCACGAATAACAAACTGGTATGAGCTAAAACTTATAAAGAACTTGAATGAGAAATTCTTAATTTATTTATTAAATGTGGTTCCATTATTATATTCTTTACAAACGTTCGTTCCATTAGTTCCATTCATATCACCAAGATTTGATAATTATTTGTAATCAAATCACCATTATTTGTACTCCATCAAATTATTCCATTAATTGAATTCTAATGGTATCGAAGTTAGATGAAGGCGCCCCATGCCTTAAAAAACCAAAGAGGGGTGTATAGACCATGGAGAGACATATAGAGACCTAGAACATAATGGGTTCCCCACAAAGGATGAATATTCCAGATTGCATCCCTACTGGTTTGGACTGACTAATCACCAATCATAATTTGTATTTTCAAAGAAGAATTAGAGGTTAATGAGAGATTTTTAAAAAAAATTATGTGAAAATCAACATAATAAACTACATTCATATCAAACATCAAGAACTCAAACATCTTATTTACAAGCTGTGACTAACCCATAACAAAATATCAGATATATTTGAATCGAAGTCAGATGCTTTACGATCTTTCGTATATACATTAGCTTTCTGCCAATATTTATCTCTCGACAAATTTTAACCAATAAATAAAAAACATCAGTGCGATCGGCGACCACATGACTTACAGAGAAAAACCACATTGCCTCAGATATTTAATAAATATCACCCATCAATTTCATTTAACCCATCATAAAAATAAATTACACTGTTCTGATGCACTGATGTCATATTTTTAATATATTAATGCAGATCTCAAAACTAATTAATCACTTATTTAGACTAACTTTATTTCGATACCATAATTCACGCTACTTAATATTAACAATATTTAATTTTTATCATCATGTTCGATATTATGTTATCTATATGAACCAACACTTCATATGTACTATCACCGAAACCACATGATTATAAATTCGAATTTCTGAACAACCACCTTATGTTTCTTTTGATATAACTAATCGCCCTTGAAGATTTCTACAATATCATAAAAACAGAGACCTATGAAATCCTCCCTTTAACAACCACTGAATATACTTTCCTCTAATATGTAATAACATTGTTTCATCTTATATATACTATTTAATCTTTCCTTCTTCTTTTATCCTCGCAGTACAATGAAGCAAAAAGTAAAAGTGAAGATATGCAAATAAGGGGTGAATGAGTACCAACTGAATCAGTGTTAATAATTGGGAGGCAGGCAGACATAATTATCTAAAAGGACTAATCGCAAGAAAGTAGGAATTTTTAATCGCGCATGCAATGGTCTCCCATATTACATTAAAGAGTCAGTCAGGACTGTGTCATTTCTATCCCTCTCACCATCCAGCTAGCACCCACCTTAATTTCACCCTCTGTACTATAAAGCAACCTAAAGTGCTTATGAAAAGCACCTCCAATTGATCAAGCAAATTAAGCAAAGTCTAAGTCATGGGCAAGTTCGGAAGAAATGGCATTGTGAAGCTTAAGATCGTGGTGGAGAAGCTGCAAAAGGGCCTTTTGTTGGGGAGGAAATCAGAGTCAGCCTTTTGTGACAGATTGAGCTCGAAGATGTTGCGACTAACTTTATGTGCCGGCCGACGTCAAGGAAGGACATTTTGCGGTGATTGCCGTCACCCATGACGAGCCGAAGAGATTCGGTTAGTGTCCCGGTTAAATTTTCTCTTACTCACCCACCTTTTTGCCCTGGAGCAGGCGGCGAGATATGTAGCCTTGATCATGACGGCGCGCCATGTCCCCTGCTGGCTGAAGGAGTTGGAGAGAGGATACCATTGAGCAATGCAGGAGGAGAGGATCCCAGTGTTGGTTTTCACTGGTGTTCCTGTAAAACCATGGTTAAGAGCTGTTAGAAAGAGAAACCATAATCTTATGATATCAGATATCTTTCCAAGCTCCTAGACAACCCTTTTCTTTTTCATTTGTTGAAATTGGGAAAAATAAAATACAGCAATTTTTTTTGTTAAAATATGACGCTTGCAGTCTTAATTGGAAGTCCTAATTAATTTGAAAGGACAACTTCATTTCAATTTTGAAGCTGCTGTCCAAAACACTTAAAGTTGTTTTAAAATATAACTCTTACTAAGTTCTAAAATAGTTTTGCTTCATGTGTGTTTCTAAATTGCTCTTTTTTTTCAAATATTCATCCTCTGCAGCATCCTTAAGATTATTTTCGAGGCTATATTTTTACCTCTATTCCTAAATTGTGAATTTTGTAATAATGTATGTAACATCAGATCATTTTTAAATTATCTTATGTAACATGGATTGAATCCGAATTAAACTCATAATAATTATGTCAATTGGAACATAAAATATGTTGATTAAAACATTAATATTCATGTGACATATACAAGAATATTTGTGATTATGAAATTTTGTAAATTTCTTTTCAACATACATAATAAAAATTAAAAAAATGTGCGGACATATAAAAAAATTAAATTGTTTTCAAACTAATATCATGCATAAAATCAAACTTCTAATTGACCTAAAATATGCCTTTGGTTCTTTGAATTCCCCATAATTTAAGTGAATAATGTTAGAGTAAATAAACTAAAGAGAATGAATTTAAGGTTGAAGAAATTGTTAAATTTCACTAGGAACAATTGAAAGGACAATGTACGGGAGAAACAGAACTTGAAAAGGAGCTTGATTACAAATTGAAAAGAAAAAATCTTGAAATTGCTAAAATGCTGGGAAATTGCTGGAGTTAAGTTATCAGTTTGGTTGGTTGTTGATGATTGATATTTGATTGATTCTTGTACTAGTTGATTGATGATCCCTCTCTTGGTGAAATAGTTCTCCTAGTCCTCTTTGGAAACTTGCTCCATAATTTTCTTAATCTCTACCAAGCCTTTATTTTCTCTAATTATTAGAAATGGTCACAGGTCAAGTTATTTTGGATTATCGTCCCTCATAGGACAGGTCTAATTTAAGTATAATCAAGTTTTTAACTGCTCGAATTTCTTTCAACTCTGTAACAAATTCAAGCATGCGTCAGAGACAAGCATGCCTCGCCACTGGACATTATTTAAAAATAATTTTTAATTATTTTATTTATATTTTAATATAAATAATAATAATTAGAATATTTTTTTAAAAAAATAATTTATAAAAATATATAATATTTTATTTTTATGAAGTATATTAATTTTAATATAATAAAAACAAATTTAAAAAAAAGAAACTTAAAAAACAAAATCAAACGTAAACGAGACTTTATTTTTAAATTTTCATCCTCGTCAACCTAACCTCGAATCTGCTTAATTTTAAATACGTAGCTGACAATTGGAACAAGTAAACAAGACAGGACTAGGTTGGGGTTGTCCGGTCCCAAACCCGCCTTGCTATCATCCCTACTACCAATCCACTTATCCACTTGCTTTTTGAATCTATTTATAGAGAAATTCCAAGATCCTAATTTCATGGGTTTGGACTCTTTTTTTTTTTTTTATCATAAAATGTGCTCGCAGCCATTTAATTTGACCTTATAGAGATATCAAAATCAATTTGAGCCCCCAACAATTTGAAATAAAATATTTTACTTAAATGCGCTCAAGAAAAATTTCTGAGAATGAATAATGCATGAAGTGGCGGAGTTAGGATTAAAAATCAAGAGGTGTAAACTTGAAGGCTTCGTTTTTGTTACTCGAAAAATACTTAAGGAAAGAAAATAGAGAAAAACTCGAAAAGGAAAATAAGAGTTATAAAATAAAAATAGTTTAAACTTAAAAATTAATTTTATATGTTTATTCAAATTCATTTGATTTGTTTCTCTCTATTATAAGTGGATTAAGAAATTTAAAAATATGTAAAATTTAAGGAATTTTGATTCTATTTATTTTTATATTTTTCATAATAAAATCAAATATGGTAAAATCATTTTTCTTAATATTTTTTCTTTCCATACTTTGCTTCCAAACGGAGTCTTGCTAAGAAAAGAAAATATAGAGGAAAATAGAGAGGAAAAATGGAAAGAAATAAAATTTGAAGGAAAATAAAAAATATAGGTTTAAATTTAATAAATTAATTTATATGTTTATTCAAACTCATTTTATTTGTTTTCCTCTATTATTTAAGGACTGAAAGGGTTTTCGATTCTTCCACAAAGTAATAGCCAAAATAGCTGATCAAAAGTCCCCTTTATTTTTCGTTCCTACCCCCTTTTATACCCATGGGTCGGGGTTTACATGTTTAATTCTCATAATTAGGGCATTTATGAGTGACCCTTTATTTCCTTACGTTGCATATTCATTTGTACATTAATTATCCCCTACTAACTAAAGCATCATGCTTACCCGGGAGGATTGTAACGTACACATCGTTCTCTTCATCTTCGTGCCCGATCTGGTTGTCTGAGGTGGTTCGCTTGCTTTTTCCCGAGGTGGTCTCATCCTCATACCAGCCGGTTGTCTGGCAGAAATCGCTTACCTTTCTAGGCGGTCGTTTCGGCACCATCATCCGCCCTTCTTCTATCCTTTGTTTAGGGCTCTCCTTCTTTCGTCGGTTCCTCAAATGCTCAGAACTAGGCCAGTCCGCATCAAGCGTACTCAGTTGAGTCTGACCCTAGCTCCCAATAAACGCTAACTGCATGGCACATGTCCTAGGACTTATCCTACTCCACTAGCCCCCGTGGAGTCATTTCAAGCCATTGGAATTCGAATAACGCTAAACTCTTTGGTCGTCCGAGGCCAAAGGGCCAAGTGCACAACATCTCCTAGAGAACATCTCAGGGAACCTTGAAGGGACTTACGTTGCCCAAGGCCGAGGACCGTCCAAGGCCAGCCGCCCAAGGCATCATATCATGGAGAACATCCCAAGGGAACTGCCCGAGTATTGGGCTCATCCCATGGAGATCATCTCAAGGAGGTCGCCCGAGTACAAGACTTATCACATGGAGAACATCTCAAGGAGGCCGCCCGAGTACAGGACTTATCTCATGGAGAACATCTTAATGAGGTCACTCGAGTACAGGGCTCATCTCATGGAGAACATCTCAAGGAGGGCCCGAGTACTAGGCTCATCTCATGGAGAACATCTCAAGGGAGCTACCCTTGTATACTAAGATCATCTCATGGAGGGAACATCTCAAGGGGAAATCCATCTCAGTACTGCTCATCCTTCATGGAGACCATCTCGCGAGGTCACCCAGTACTGCCCATCTCATGGAGAACATCTCAAGGGAGCCCCTCAAGGAGAACGTCTCAGGGAGAACAACCATCTCAATGATCAATAGTCCGAGTACTTGGCTTGGCGATATAAGTTTAAAGCGTGAGCGACTTTGCGAAAATCAAACAATCCTTTCATTTATCTTCATACATATTCATACCTCGGCGCATAGATGGCGTCTACAATGCTAAATGCTACTAGAAATACCTTTTTAACTAGAGAGCGTTCCAAGGTCAATGATCCACCCTTCCCCTTGGTGACTGTATTTTATAGGCGCCCCTGCATCCTTCATCGACAACAATGTAGGGACCTTCCCAATTTGGTTTCAATTTTCCTTCCTCGAAGGTCCGTCAAAGGACCATCTCACCTTTGTTGAAGGCCCGAGGCTTTACGAGCCTCTCTACCTACAGAGCGACTTGATGCTGGTACTCAGTCATTCGAATGGCGGCCTGTTCCCTTTCATCCTCCAGCTCATCCAAGGATTATGCGAGTTCAATAGGGTTAAACATAAAGAGTGATTCTAACACTCACTGGTATCCGCGCCAAGCACCAAAGTCCAGCTTACTGCATCTCCCCATAGGTTGCTCTCGAGTTGTCTCTAGAGGCCCAAAGGGCCACCGATAACTCGTTTACCCATTTTCCCTTCGTCGTTGTCAAGTGCTTTTCAAGAACCTGAGCAATTTCTTGTTTGTGACATCTGCTTGGCCATTAGATTGAGGGTACCATGGTGATGAGTAGACATTCTTTATTTCGTACTCAATGCAGAACTGTCGGAACGCCTTACTAATGAACTACGACCCATTATCCAAGACGAGCGAATGAGGAACCCCAAATCTACACACTATATTTCTTTGTATAAATTGAATGAGTTGTGTAGCATTAACTTGCGCATAGGCCTTAGCTTCCGCCCACTTGATGAAATAATCAGTAGCAACCAGCATGAACTTCCGCCGGCTCACGCCACAAGCAGGACCCACAATGTTCAACGCCACTTGTAAAAAGGCCACTGACCAGCTACTTCGAGGAGTGGTCACTTGGAACACGAATGACATTGCCAAACCGTTGGCACACATCACACTTCCTCACGAACGCCTCAGACTCTTGCTTCATCGTCGGCCAGTAGTAACCCTGAGTTACAATTTGGTGGCACAATGCTCACCCTCCGATGTGCATCCCACACCAGCCTTGGTGGACCTACTCCACAACGTTCTCGGCCACCTTTCTGGGCAAACATCTCAAGTACGGCCCCGAGAAGGAGCGTTGATACAGCTCTCTATTAAAGATCGTGTACCGTGTTGCTCGAACCTTCACCTTTACAAACCCCGCTCGATTCCCTGACAGAACTCCGTTCCTTAGATAGTCTATGATAGGGGTCATCCAAGACTGCTCGGCCTGTTGATTTATGGCCATGACTGCCACACTCAAGATAAACGACTAGTCCATAACACCCAGGCCCACGTTGCACAGATACCCCGCATTGGTAGCCAAGTTAGCGAGGGCGTCCGCCATTTGGATCTCTAACCTGGGGATATGCTTTATTTGAACCCGCTCAAGCCCAACCGTGACGTGGCTTGATTATCCGGCAGATATCGCCTTTCCATCCTTCGTTTTAACCTCATACTCCCAACTGAGGCCACTAAATCGTGAGTCAGCGCCGCTTCACAAGTGCAGATCGGGGTTCTATGCTTGCTATTGAAAGACTCTTCACCACCTTTAGTCTCAATATAACCACTTCGTACTCAATCTCATTATTAGAGACTACGAAGTCGAGCTTGATTGCCTACGCGATAACTCGCCCATTGGATTCCCTTAGGACTATTCCAACACCTCCACCTTGGGCCCGGGACGATCCATCCATCTCTAGCACCCATTTTTCGATTCCAACTTCCTGTGAATGTGTGTCTAAACTTTCCAAAATGAAATCTGCGAGCGCCTGCCCTTTGATCGCTGTTCTAGGCCAATATTCTATGTCAAACTCACTTAGCTCTACTACCCATTTCAAAAGCCTCCCTGACACATTGGGTTTGTGAAGTATGGCCTTGATAAGCGAACTCGTTAGCACTACTATGGTGTGAATCTGAAAGTACAGTCGGAGTTTCTTGGTTGCCATTCGGAGTTGATCAAGCGCAACCTGCTCAAAGTCTGAATACTTAGTCTTAACCTCGGTGAGGGCCTTGCTGGCGAAATAAATTGGTCTTTGTCGTTTATCATAATCCAACCTTACCAAAGCTGCGTTTACCGCCATTGTTGAAGTAGACAAGTATAGATAGAGGTCTTCCTCGTCGATCGGCTAGGAAAGCGATAAAGGGGAAGTGATGTACTTACTCAACTACTTCAGGCATTCATGCCTCCGAATCTCTTCATCAGCCCCTTTTAATGCTTGAAGAAAGGTCAGCAACCCGGCCTGTTCACTGGAATAAACCTCGTTCGTGGCCGCCAACCGCCTGGCGAGATCTCTCCGTGATTTCCTCGTCGCGGGAAGGTCGCATTGAGTAATAGCCCGAACCTGTCCTGGTGCCATCTCTATCCCCCTTTGGCAAACTAGGAATCCTAAAAAAATTGCTCGAGCTACCGCAAATACGCGATTTGGGCGGAATCTGTTATCGTGAATAAGTAGAACGCCCCATACGTCATGATACCTTTATGATCCGACTCGACTAAGTATGCAAGGCCATCGATGTAAACCTCCACTATTCTACCTAGTAGGGGTTCAAAAACCCACAACATCATGCACTGATAGGTGGCCCCTGCATTCTTTAATCCAAATGGCATCATCTTATAATAATACATGTCATAATGGGATTAATAAAAGATAGCCTCGGGCCACAAGGTGTACATCGAGATCTAGTTATAACCCGAGCGAGCCTAAAAGGACAAGAGTTTAGACTCCAAGACAATCCACGATCCTGATCATCCCGGTGGAGGAAAAGTGTCCTCGCAAGCATCATTCAAATTGGTATATAATCCACTGATTAATCTACCATTTGTCGCTTTCTTTTTGAATCCATTTGATCACATCGAAAGCCAATCCGAACACCGGGATCTCCCACGAAGTCGACCTCTAGTAGCTTATCCACCTCTTCCTTTATCACCCCTTTCCTTACCGGATGGAACCGCCTCAACCTTTGTCGAACTGGCCTAAAAATATCTTCCACACTCAGCCAATGCTTGGCTAACTCAGGCAAAACTCCCCGACATATCGGGTAATGAGACTAAATTTAAAACATCGATTTAACCTATGAAGGAGAGAACATGGAGGCTACTCTTCTTCCGTAAGTGTCAGGTCTTTAACCTTACTTGCTCGAGCCCTTATGGGGCGAACAAAGGGTACATTTGCAATGGCTCGACGATTCTTGCTTCCCCCTATGCGGTTAGCTAAGCCTTAAGCATTTGTTGCTATTTAGTTAGTGCATCACCGTCTAGCTGGTCAAGTGCATAGCATGCCCTAGCTGCTTGTTGGTCACCACTAATATCCACTTGTCCTTGCGGAGTTAAGAAGCTTAACTTCTGGTGGTAAGACGAGGGTAAAGCCTTCATCACATGGATCCAAGTTCGGCCCAATATGGCGTCAAATACCATCGCTTGTCAATCACAACCAATGGAACCGTGAGCACCGCCTTCCAGATCTAGAGCAATTTCCTGGGCAAGGATCGATTCTACATGCCATTAAACCCACTCGTGGATCCTTCCCGTGTTACACAAATTGTCAGCTTATATCCCAACTCAAAGCTTAGCAAGGCACAGAGATCCACCACACCCCCGTGTGTCGAACAACATGCGCTTCATCAAGTGCTCGACTCCCGAGGGTCAAGACAGAGCATCATCGTGAGGCCGGTTCTAACCGTCGCATGGAGGACCCGAAAAGTCGAGGAGCCCATCTATCTGGCCAGCACTTGAAGCAAAACTTTAGTTTATGCCTCACAAAATCCCAGATGTAGTCGCCCGCACAGTTTCAACTTAGGTTGCTAATATCGTGTCAATGACTGGACCGAGGGCGAAGATGGTGACCCCTTTGGGGCCGAGCTTTCCACATACACCTAGAGGTGCCCCTTGCAAACAAGGTAGTTCAGTAAACGCCGAAGGCGAAACCAAAAGTTCGTCTTGTGCCCGAAGTCCTTATGGTACTCTCAAAATCGAGACTTGTGCATCCCCCACTTGAAACCTAGAAGTGACTAGATGATAGGAAGAAGACGAGCAGTAGAAATTGTGTACCTTATTATGTTGTTGTCGATGTCCGAACTCGGAGCCTCAGAGAGCCTATGCCTTGAAGCGTGAACTAAGACCCCCTCATTCTGCTCCTGCTCGGCTTCTCTATTATGTCAACTCTCTCGCTCTTCCTTGCCCTCACAATTCCGATCACGCAAGGAGGATACTAGCCACCTGCCTTCTCTACTGCTTCCGTGACATCGCCTTCAAGCATGGTGTATCGACGCTCTATGAACAATCATCAATCAGTTCGAGGTCAGAGAAAGAGAGTCGAAAATCGCTGCAGCTCAGCTAATAGCCCTCGTTTGACGGCCTGCGCCGTATTGTCCGGCTCACCAAATCTAATTGCAGCATGACTTCGAACCGCTCTTCCATTGGGTCTCAATGGCCTCAGACCTTCCCATCCAAACATGGAATAAAGTGGTGACACTCTACTTCCTCCGCTCCTCCGCACTAAACACATGTACTGGGAGACGAACTTCTCGGATAGTCGACAGAAGAACGTTACCGAGTTCGAAGCTAGGCGATGAAACCATGATAGGGCGGGGCCCGCTAGGCTAGACGGAAAACCTTACATGTGCGGTATCGCTTCCCATCCCCCTGAGCGTCATAATCTACGACAAAGGCATCAAATGATCGAACGGGTTCGCAATCATCAGATGATTGAAATTTCAAAGAACGTAAAGTGCCAGACGAACTCCTAATTGAGGATAGCATGGACAAACGAGGACGTCGAGATATCGCCTAGCGCCTCCGCCAAACGTGGAATCTGTGCTCGCTGAGGCGAATATTCGCTTCCATCCACGGAGCCCCCACGCCATCAGGCGGCGCCAGTGGAGAGATGTTGTTCGTGGACTCGGATAGTGCAAGGCTTCATAGCCGAAAGTAGGCCGCCCCGACGGTATGCGATGCTCCAGTGACGGCGGTCGAGGTCGGGGCGAAATTGCGCAGGGCAACGTTCTTTCCTATTAGAGAGGCATTACAGTGAAGGAAGCCGCTTGTCGCTATGAGTCGTGGTCGCTTCCTGCTCGCCTTTCTAGCTTCGCATCAAGCTGTTCCATGGAAAACTCGTAACCAAATGGTAGTTACCCATTTATCAACTCGATCGATAAGTAATAGCAGCTTCCTACAACGGCGCTAATGAAAGGGTTTTACCCTTCCACAAAGCACAGCGTAATAGTCATCAAAAGTCCTCTTTATTTTCGTTCCTACCCCTTTTATACCTACGGGTCGGGTTACATGTTTTAATGCTCATAATGAGCATATATATGAGTGGCCTTGTTCTTCTTCCCTTTATACGTTGCATATTCATTTGTACATTAATTGTCCCCTACTAACTAAAGCGTCACACCTGCCCGAAAGGATTGTAATGTACACATCGTTCTCTTTATCTTCGTGCCCGATATGGTTGTCCAAGGTGGTTCGCTTGCCTTTTCCCGAGGTGGTCTCATCTTCATATCCTAAGCTAGTTGTCCGAGGTAGCCCATCGGCCTCTCTTTCCGAGGTATCTCCATTCATACTCCCAAGCCAGTTCGAGGTGTAGCTCACTTGCCTTTTCCTAAGGTGGTCATTGAGCTAACAATCCACCCTTCTATCCTTTCTCTCAGAGCTCTCTCTCGCTTGGGTCTGCTTGTAACTCAATCGGGCTTGGGCCTGGCTCCCAATAAACGCTAACTACACGACATGTGTGTCCTGGGACTTATCCCAAATTAAGGACTAAGTGAAATTTAAAAATATATAAAATTTTAAAGAATTTTGATTTTCATTTTATTTTCTTTATATTTTCCACAAAGGAAACCAAACATGAGTAAATCATTTTTCTTATTATTATTTTTCTTTAATTTTTATTTTTAGGTTCTATTTGGAACTCGAAATGTACTAAGGAGGAAAATAGAAAGAAAAAACGAAAGGAAATAAAATTTGGAGGAAAAACAAGGTTTAAACTTAATAGATTAATTTTATATGTTTATTTAAACTCGTTTTCAATGTTTTAAAAATCAGACCAATCGGCCAATCAGACCATCGATCAGTGACCTTTCCGATCACGATTTAATCTAGTTCGACCCTTAAACCGTGAACTTGCAACTTTTCTGGTTCGATCATTGGTCTTTTTTTAAAACATTGCTCATTTTATTTATTTCTCTCTATTAAATAAGGACTAAAAAATTTTAAAATATGTAAATATTTTTCTCCACGAAACCTAACATGAGAAATCATTTTTCTTAGTATTTTTCTTTTTTCCTGACACTTTTCAGGTTCCAAATGGAATCTTCGGGTTTCAAATGGAGCCTAAATAAAAAAAATTTGCAAAAATCAACAATCGTAAGCCTTAATCCAATGGCTGAAAATTGTACATGTCAAGCGGTGGGCACAGATAGACTCGGGTTTGACGCACAAGAGAAAATATTTTTCAAAAAAAATTCATGAGGGCAAATGCCCCTTGACATGCGCGAATGCATGTATATAAAATAATTTGCCTATGTGCACAAGTGCACGCATAGCCTCAAGTAATAAAGTGAAAGTAAGAGTATCGTCCCACGAGGATTGGCTATTAATTACCAACCCTAATCTAGCTTAGGCTCTATTTGGATGATTGAAAATCTGTAAAAAATTAAAACACAAATTTAACTAAACTAACATGCAAGAATCATATTTTAACAAAGACTCAAGACTTCAAACCCTAGGGCATAGATTTCACCAATTTAAGCTTATGTGAACTTCCTAATCCAATCAATTAATGTCTATTTCATTATGTTAATAGTGATTTCACTAATGCATATGTGAATCTCTCTCAATAACTCACAATCTATCCTTAGGATCAAGTATTTTGCATCTCTGCTCAACCTCAGATTTCCAAAGGTGCATTAAACCCATGAAATCCCAATACCACATCTAATCTCACTTATATCTCTATCTCATGACAATGAAATAATAATTCATCCATGGTCTAATCCAATTCTCACTTCTCATATCTTAAATCGAACCACAAATCATGCAATTATTAGTCAATATCACAGCATTATGAATGAATGAACTGGTCAACACATATATATGTGTAAATAAAGCATAAATAAACTCGAAATTAAGAGAGATTCATATAAATAAGTCTTTATTGCTCTAAGCCTCAGAAAACTAACTAAAACAAAACTAGAAAAGGAATTACAACTATCAAAAGAAAGAAATACAAAAGGGGGAAGAGAAAAAACAAATTTGGAAGTGAAAGCATCATTCTCTTCTCCTCAAATAAATAAAAAATTAGAAACCCTAAGTAATTCAAGCTTAGGATGAAAGAAACCCTAGAATGGGTGTTATCTCACCCAAGTCAAACCCTAAATAAGTTCCAAAACATGTATTTAGTATTTTTGGGAAATACCCTAAAAGTCCGAAAGCAATTTGTGGATTCAGGGGCCACAATTGTCACGGCATGTGAACAATGATGTTGCAGCACGTACTATTCATCTACACTTTCATCGTGAACTTTAAGATCGAATCTCTCGTCCGACTCCAAATTAAAGGTTCGGACCTGGAGTTCTTGAACTCTAGAACATATTCCTAGGTAGAGAATAGCCATTTGATGCCTCCATTAATGCAGAAAAATCAAAAGATCATATACTTGTTGTGTGTTGTGGCTTCTTGGTCTTCTTTGGTTCCATTTAAGCTTTTTTTTTTTGTTCCTTTTCCTCCAAAGTTGACCTAAACAACAAAATTATGCATTTAAACATTAAAAGTCTAATAATCGTCATCAAAATCATTAAAATGCATAGAAAATAAGATGATAATCATAGTACAAAATGCACTAATCCCCTCCCACCTAACCCCCCCCAGTTTGTAATACTAGCTCGCTTAGGGAGTGTGGGTCTCTTCATAATAAATAATGGTTGAGACAAAACAATAACACGTAGGTTTGGGAAACACTTTGATAAGTCATTCTCAATGGCTTTACAAAATAGTTATTTGATGTTGATTAAACTACAAATCTATTTGAAATATTTTCAACTTATGCATTATATTTTGAAAGAATTTAAAAATAATAATTTGTATTAATATATTTTATTTTTAATTATTGTTTACATCTACATAATATTAAAATATATTCTTAAAACATTATATTTTCTTAACTATCATGAAAGAAAAATGTTTTGAACTCTTAGGGGTAGCTCAATTGGCTTTGTGTAAGGCTTATTCCTCAATGGTCGCTTATTAGAGTCCTTATTGTGAGAAGAACAAAAGAATAGGGGGAAGAATGCACGTCATATCGCTATTCAATACTCATCCACAATGGCTATTACAAAGCAATGAATAATGGAAAGAAGGAAACCCTAAAAACATAAAGAGAGGAGAATACAACACAAAATAATATTCTACTCTTAAATGATAGAATGACAATATAACCCCTTTTTTATTTAACATCCCCCCTCAAACTCAATGTAAATAATACATCATGAGTTTCCAACTAGAAAACGAAATGAAAACATAATGCTACTTAAAGAAATCTGCTAAATTGCAATGAAAAGAAACAAAGCAAAGTGATGCAGGCCCCACGAGATGATGACGGTAAGGTGACAATTAACTCTAATGCGCTGTCTGCTCATTTAAAAACCGAAGCAGACAATTTGAAAGCACTTTAGTTATCACAATACATATGAGTGGGATGAGAAAGAAATACTCTCATATATGCAAGTAACCAACGTAACCAAAAATCTCTTTGGTAGTAGATGTCATAGCATGAGACTCTACTTCAGTTGAAGATAGAGAAACAATGGATTGTTTCTACTTTCCAAGAAATAAGATAAATCTACCCAAAAGATACAAAACCAAATGACTTACGATCAGTGGGTCACCTACATGGATCAACATCAGAGTATGCACGCAACTCTAAAGAAGAGGTGGATGAAAGTAGAAGACTTTGAAAAACTATACCTCGAAGATATCGCAAAATACAAAGAACAACTACCCAATGAAGTATAGTAGGAGAAGCAACAAACTAACTAATAACATAAACAACATGAGCAATATCATAACGACTAATCGTAAGATAGACTAAGCTCCATTAGAAGAAAAATACTTTGCATTAATCTCAATAGGAGTATCAACAGTTTGATTATCAGTAAGTCCAGCTCGCTCAAGAATATCTGCAACATATTTAGATTGAGAAAGAAGATAACCTCTAGGAGAATAGGCTACCTCAATACCAAAGAAATATCATAGAGAACCCAAATCTTTCATTTCAAATTGTTTAGCTAATTTTGTCTTTAAAACTTAAATATCATCAACATCATCACCAGTAATAATCATGTCACCAACATATAAAAAAATAATTATATGACTTGCATCAATACACTTAACAAGGAGACCGGAATCATAACTAATAGTAACAAATCCAAGAGAGGAGATCACAAAAATGAATTTCTCAAACCAAGCACGAGGTGCTTGTTTGAGACCCTATAATGTCTTCTTAAGCTTGCAAACATACCCAAAATCACGATAAACACTAGGAGGGGGCTCCATATAAACTTCTTCTTGAAGATCCCCCATTTAAGAAGGCATTTTTAGCATCAAGCGAGGGAGAAACCATTGTTGAACCGAAGCTACTACAAGAAAAGTACGAAGAATAGCCATTTTTGCGACATGAGAAAAAGTCTCCTCATAATCTATATCGTACTGTTGTGAATATCATTTTGCAACCAACCTACCTTTGAATCACTCTATAGATCCATAAGAACGAGTCTTGATCTTAACACTCAGCGACAACCAACAACACTTTTACTAAGAGGTAAAGGAACCAAATCACAAGTATATGTCTTATGTAAAGCCTTAAGTTCCTCATCCATAACTTGCTGCCAACATGGATCAAGAATTGCCTCTTTATAGGAAGAAGGCTCAGAGAGACAATTGAATATAATCTAAAAAGGAAGTAAATGATGAAGAATAACAAGAATAAGAAAACTCTAGTGACTTTGTGGACTTTCAAATGCATGTGGATCGATGTAGAGGTGGATCTATAATCTCATATGGAGATTGGGAGACTATAGGAGAAGATGGAGCATCAGGTGTCCAAAAAAGCAAAGTGTCTATACCTGCAGAACTACTAGCACGAACACGTCGAGTATGATGTAAAGGAATATGAGGAAGAACATGAAAAGCGGAATCGAAAGTATTAGGAACCTTAGATGACAAACTACCAGAATCCTTAGAGAAAGGATCGATGCGGATAAGGTCGGATCTAGTCAAGTCATGAGTAGAAAATGGAATATAAAATAAAGGTATATGTTCAAGAAAAACAACATGACAAGGCACATTAAGATTCTGAGTAGTTTGATCAAAACATCGATACCCCATCTGACCTTCACCATAACCAAGAAAGACATAAATAGTAGATCGAGATAACAACTTGCTATGTTCTACATGAGGACGAAGAATGAAGCAAATGCATCCAAAAACTCTAAAGAAATAATAATCTAGAGCATACTCGTATACTTTTTCGAAATGAGAAATACATGAAATATGAGAGGAAAGAATCGAATTAATCTAAGCTACAACAATAAGAACAACTTCACCCTAGAACTCTCTAGGAATAGAAGCAAATAATTAGAGAGATCGAGATGTTTCAACAATATGCCTATGTTTTCTTTCAGCTACACCATTTTGTTTAGGAGCATCCATACACAAAGTTTGTTGAATTGTTCCATCTAAGGCAAGCAACTCAAAAAATTTATTAAAATTATATTTCCCACTCATATCATAACTAAAACATTTGATAACAATAGAATGTTAGGTTTTTACAAGAGTACAAACGACTTTGTATACCTCAAAAAATTCAAAACGATATTTCATCAAATAAACTCAACAATAATGAGTATGATCGTCAATAGAAGAAACATAATATCGAGACCCTCCTTTTGTGGGAACATGAGAAGGCTCCCATACATCAAGATGAAGCAAATCAAAGGGAGAAGAAGAAACATAAACACTTCGATTAAAAGGTAAAGCTAAAAAAATTGCTAGTTTACATCCACTACAATCGAAATAAAGATGAGTTTAATCTCTCTTAAAGCTCATATGGACGCCAAAAATTTCAAATGAAAAGACGAAACATGACCAATACAAGAATGCCATAAATAAAAACTAGAAGAAGAAAGACTCCAACGAAATGATGACAAATCAACACAAGCAGCAACAACTGGCTCTTTTAACTCATCCAAAACATATAATAATCCCCCTTTCCTATGGCCTGTGCCAATCAACTTTTGAGATTACAGATCTTGCACGTAACAAGAAGAAGAAGAAGAAGAAAATGTGACTAAATTATCATAATCACATAATTGGCCAACATAAGCAATATTTAATGCGAGTTTCGGAATATGATAAACATGAGAGAGACACAAAGAGAGACGAATTATGAGTAACAACATAACCAACACGTGCTAAAGGTTTAGGACTGCCCCATCAATGGTCATAACAGGAATAGAAGACAAAAGAAACATAGAAGCAAAACAAGAAGAATTTGGAGACATATGATGAAAAGAACCAAAATCCAAGATCCACATAGAAGACAACATACCTAAAGACTGTGGAGTCAATCTGCCCATAGAAGAAGATAGAATGCTTCAGGCCAAGAAGAGAACTTCGAAATTGCTCAACCAAGGTACTAGGATCGATGAAAGAATTGAGATGTGGCTACTCTACGATATATTACACGCGGTGGTTTGCAGCCTTGAGGTGGTCTATTAGCACAGAGATTGTGTGTTTGCCAAGCAGTTTCCAAGTCTAAAATTGTCGATGCAATTGATCACTGCTTCTAGCTTAGGACACTGCCTCTTCCAATAACCTTTGGTTACAAAACTACACTCAAACCTGTGTGTAAGTCTTGTTCTAACTATTGTGAGGCTTGTGAAGGAAATTGCATACAAAGAAGGATTCGAGCAAAAGAATTCCCCTTTTTCTTATAATGAGATTTAAGACGTATTCTTCAACCAATAATTAACTCACAATTGAGTCAATAGATGGAAATGGAGAACGATGCATAATTGAACCTCTAAGTCCTTCAAAATCACTATGAAGAGCCATCAAGAACTTTATCAATTGTTGCTCATCTTTATGAGCGATATGTGGCACCACAACTTAATTCATCCGATTCCGTAAGAGCCAATCGATCCCTAAAAATCATTACATCGTATCAAAACTTCTAAGCACTCATATTCCTTTGTTGAAAAGCTTGTATGTCGATCTCCAACTGATACTATTTTGCAAAATTTAATTGAATGTATAGCATCTGCAAATGATCACAAGCCTCCTTTGTTGTCTCATACTTTGCCAACTGTATGGCAATTGAATGTTTGACATAATTGTTAATCCAAGAAATAATTTTTGCATTGTTTGCTTCCCAAGTATCTATATTAGCAACATAATCTTTATATGTACTTTTAGGTTTCACATAAGTTTCAGTAATATATCCCCACAATTTTTTACCCTTAAGAAAATTTCTCGTCATATAACTCCAATACAAATTATTCTTTTCATTCAACCTCACACTCATAGATTGAAGCTAATCGTCTCTTTCATTAGCCATGAAAAGTGTGTTTGAGATTAAATTTATTTCCTTGAGATCTACTTTGATACCATGTGAAAAGAACAAAAGAATGAGGAGAAGAATGCAAGCCATATCTCTATTCAATACCCATCCATAATGTCTATTACAAAGCAATGAATAATAGAAAGAGGGAAACACTAAAAACATAAAGAGAAGATAATACAACACAAATGACTATTCTACCCTTAAATGATAAAAAGACAAAATAACCATTTTTTTTTATTTAACACCTGCAAGGAAAGTTTACCTGACCGTTAACTTCAAGACCATGGGATTAATCAAGGTGCACACTAGCTAGCCTAACACCTACGCTACAAAAACTAAAGAAAATAGTTTTGATGTGTCTCGTTATGGCATATATCTATTTTACATATGTGAGTTGTAACTCTATTAGAAACTTATCTTCTAGAGTTGTCTATTATTAGGAATGTTAGATTGGTTTTTGTGTAAGGTTATGTGTGTGTAAGATTTCAGGTGTGTATATATATATATATTGTCTTTCCTTGTGTGGGTAACATTCCTCCAATTTTATTGTCTTTCTTTTTACATGGTATCAAAGCCTAGGACTTGAATTCGCCAAAAAAAAAGACAAATTTTGTTGAAGGAATTTCAAAGGAACCTAGGGTTCAGAAGGTGTGTTTTTTTTTAAACAAAGTGTTTGGGAGAGCATGGGAGACACCAACCCATAGAAGGTCCGTCGCCCTGAAACCCAGCAGGGCCACCAAGTCTGCGGCCGAAAAGGCGCACACGTGAGTCCCACGCCTGGGATTGCAGGTAAACAACCATGTTCCCCATGCGTTGGCGCGTTAGGGAGCGTGGGCCATCCGACAACAACACACCTCCTCCTCCAACATCAAGCCGCCACGACGATCTTCCCAAACACCCCTTTGCTCCAATGCCTAAGCAATATTGTTTTTCAAAAGATTTTATGCTCAACAGCCATGTTTTCCTAAGGTTTTTTCCTACTTTCCTTGATTGCTTCGAGATTCAACAACATTAAGAGGTGATTTGTGGTTTTTAGGACCTAAAAACATTCAGGTGTGGTGTTTTTCATGGAAAGGTGGTCCTTTTCCTTACAAGATCCTATTTTTTAGTATTTTCGTAATTCCTCGAGACTCTGCTTCAGCTAGACCGCTACTACGACTTCAACTTAAAACTTCATAATGAGTCAGGTGTCACATTACAATTTAGGACATCTATGCTAGAATTGTAGGAAGTTGCAGAATAAAAATCAAATATTTCAGTCTGGTAATTATCAGAAATCACTTTACTATGCATCTACTTCTATCATTACACTCATTGGGTCAGGTAAAACCCACACATGTTTTATTTCCTCTTCCTCCACATGGGTCATTGACTTTGAAGCCACCGACCACATGATAAGTAACTCCAGTTTATTTACTACGTTTCAGTCTCACTCTTCTACCTCTACTGTTACCCTTGTAGATGGGTCAACATCTTCTGTCCTTGGGTTAGGGACAATTCATCTGACTCCTCTAATCACTTTGACCTCTGTTCTAAGTTCACCAATACCATTCTCTTTTAATTTAATTTCTGCAAGTAAACTCACTCGTATACTTAATTGCAGTATCTCATTCTTTCTTGATTATTGTTTGATTCAGGATCTTTCGACGAAGCGGATTATTGGTAGAGGACTTGAGTCTAAGGGTCTCTACATCCTTGACACAGAGGTTCCAAAGTCTATTGCATGTTCTGGAGTTGTTACCCTATTCAAATTACATTGTCGTTTGGGTCATCCTTCTCTCTCTATTGAAGAAGTTATATCCTCAATTTTCTAGCCTATCCTTATTGAATTGTCAGTCGTGTCAATATGTTAAACTTCATCGTGTGCATTTGAGTCCTAGAGTTAATAAACAAGCTTCTGCTCCTTTTGAGTTCTTTCATTCCGATGATTAGGGTCCTTTGTCTAGTTATGTCTCCCACTGGGTTTAAGTATTTTGTTACTTTTGATGACGATTTCTCTCGTGTCACTTGGCATTATCTAATAAAAAGATGTTGTGAGCTTTTTTTTCTTATTTTAGTGCCTTTTGTGTTGAGATTCAAACACAATTCCATGTCTCTGTTCAAACATTGAGAGTTGATAATGCCAAGGATACTGTCGAACCTTTTTCACCCTTCATGTTACAACATAGGATTCTCTGTCAAACTGTGTTGATACAACTCTCAATGTGGTAATGAGAGAAAGAATATACCTTTTCTTGAGATCGAGCCCTTTGTTCTAGATGATCATTCCAACATTTTCTGTGGGCTAATGTAATCTCTATAGCTTGTTTTTTTGCCAATAGATGCCTCACATCTCCTTAATTAGGCTACTTACCAATTCATTTTTTCCAACATAATAACACCCATTTATTCCTACGATCACACAGGTTTAGATGCATGCTTTGTTCGAGATGTCTTGGCCCCAAGTGCCCAAACTTGATCTAAAGTCCCCAAAGTGTATCTTATATTCTTTGTGTTCAAAAAAGGGTATAGGTGTTATCATTCCACCTTTCACAAGCATTTCTGAGTTGAGTCTACTAATGTTACATTCTTTAAGACTCCCCGTTTTCCCTTTCTTCTCCTATTACTAGCCAAGGGGAAGAGGATGATTTATTAGTGTACACTATTGCCTCACCGGCTCCACCAGCTCCTACTCTAGCTCCCGTTCCTATTAAACCTCATTACTCTTGTATTCTCTGACGCGTAACCCTTCTAGCCTCGTAGTCTAACACCGGTTACTGATCAAATCCAATCCGTAATGATGATCTTTGATTGCTCCATAAAGCGTAAAACATCAGCAGTTTCACCCACCTTCTTCATTTGTTTCCTTGGTAACCACGTCATCTTCTGTCTTTATCGTGACCTCGATTCTAAATCTTTTTCTTACACTATTTATGAGGCTTTATCTCACCCTAGTTGGCGTAATGCTATGGTAGAAGAAATGCAGGCTTTAAATGACAATGGTACTGAACTTGCACAATTACATTGCTCTAAGAAAGTCTGCTGGATGTCATTAGGTTTCGCAGCTTAAAGTTAATCCTCGATGGTTCAATTGTTTCATTGGAAAACACGACTTCAGGGCTGCGGGCACGCTCAGACCTATGGTATGGACTATTCTGACACTTTTTCCCCTATTTCTAAGAGGACATTTGTTCAGCTTTTTATTTCCCTAGCTGCCACTTATAATTGGGATCTCCATCGGCTTGATAGTAAGAATGTCTTTCTTCATGGCGACCTTCAAGAGGAGGTGTATATGGAGCAACCTCCAGGGTTTGTTGCTCAATAAGAGATAGGGAAAGTTTGTCTTCTTCAGAAGTCTTTGTATGATTTGAAACGAATTCCCTGTGCGTGATTTGGTAAATTCAGTCAAACCGTTGAGGAATTTGGCATGCATGAGAGTAAATCTGACCACTCCATCTTCTACATGAACTCTAGTTCAAGTATCATTCTATCGGGCATCAGATATGGATGATATTTGCTTATTTACCAGAGCTGACTCTCTGTACGCATCTCATCTCTTAAAGTTCTTTCTTCACAAATAATTCCATACAGTTGACTTAGAGATGCTAAGATACTTCTTGGGCATTGAAGTTATGCAAAGCAAACATGGAATCTTCTTATCTCAAAATAAATATGTGTTTGATCTATTGTAAGAGACTGGAAAGTTAAGGGTAAAGTCATGCAGTTCCCCTATAGTTTCAGACTACACCTTACTAGAAAAGACGAAACATTTGATGATCATGAGAGATATATAAGACTAGTTAAGAAGTTGAATTACCTTATAGTAACTCGTCTTGATATTACTCACTCAATTAGTGTTATAAGTCAGTACATGTCCTCTCCAAAGGTCGATCATTAGACAACTGTTGAACATATTCTATGTTACTTGAAAAGAACCTCAGGACGTGGTATTTTATACATTAATCATGGGCATAACAGAATTGGGTGCTTTTCTGACGCATATTAGGCAGGATCTAAGGAGGATAGGAGGTCCACTTCGAGGCAACGCGTTTGTCAAGATAATCTAGTCTCATGTGTTATAAGAACATAGTGTTGTCTCTCAATCTAGTATTTAAGCCCTGGTTATACGTACAATCCGTGGTGGGTGGAGATCACGTGGGTTTCATCAACCTGCATTAAGCCGGTATTGAAAAACCAGTCTCAGCAAAAATCTAGTGTGATAATCAGATTGTCCTTCATATTGTTTCTAATTTTGTGTTCTATGAACGAACTAAGCATATTAAGATGGGATTGTCATTTCATTCGTGGAGGTGTTATAATTGTAATTTGATTTCTCACTGGAGGTGTGAAAACCGAGTAACACGATATCCTTACAAATGCCCTAAGTGTGGACCGGGTTAGTTATCTATATAACAAGTTTGACATATTAATATCTATGCTCCAACTTGAGAGAAAGTGTTATAGATATAATTACTTTACACATAGAGGTATAACCTATTAGGAAACTTATCTTATAGAATTATAATCTATTAGATCTATTGAGATTAACTTTTATATATAGGTAGATAGATATATATATACAGAGCAGGTACATATATTGATGATGCTCTTTTTCTAACCTGAATCGGGTCGGAGCGTGGTCGTCAAAAGTTTTGGGTTGAGCCAAGACAGCTGTGGGGCTAAACCGATGGACGCCGACGTTTCAGGGCCGGGAGTGAACATCGCAAATGCTAGTCCACCGGGTCGAGCGCTGCCTGCTCGCAAGAGAAAAACAAAGAAGAGGGCCTACGAGGGCTTCACTCGACCGCCTCCGATGCCTAAGTCAGATCTCGTCTGAGAGAAGGGAGAAAGAGTGTTCCCTTTGCTTAGTTTTCACAGACTTTGAGCGCTTTGAGCATTTCTCAGGATTGTACGCCTTCACCACCACGATGATTGTGGGTTCTTTCCCTTTCGAGGATCGGTTTTCACGTAGCCATCCATGATTGAGGCGCAATGGATTAGTCAATGAGCTGGTTTGTTAATCTTCCTATCGGTAGATATTCAACTAACGCTACGCCTTCTTTATAATGTAGATTCCGACAGACGCCTCTTGCCGCGAATATTCGTATCATCCGTTATTTGTAGAGATATACTGACCGGCTCAGATGGGCTCTCCGCCCTTCAATTCCATGCCTGGGCCTAACGGGCCGAGCTTTGGTTTGGGCTTGCGAAGGATAATGACATGGCACTTACCACACCGCTCATGGCGAGTGAAATGTTTTCGACCCATTTCTTATATCTTATTGCCGCTCGTACCAGGTAATGGATTTGCAGGCAAGGGCCAGTGATTAGTCCTACGACGTTGTTATTTCCCGTGTCTCGCTTCTGGATGTGGATTAATTAACTCATTCACATATGTTAATGATGGCTCTTTGAGTTTCAAGTTAGTTTTTCATATTCCCTTTGTTTTCCTTGTTTCGTCAACCTTCTAGTTCGACTTCCTTTAGCCTCATAACTCTCTTTTGTCTTATATTTCGCGCTCTTGTATTTCGCTCGATTTTGCTCTTATCCGCTCGCGGTCATCCCTTCGGTGTTCCTTTCATCTCGGGCCCGCGGCATCCCCGTCTCCGTCAGGTTTTCGACAACACAGCCCTAGGTTCTGCCTGGATTTCGTCTTCTAAGCACGCTCGCCGGTCCCAAACGTTCTTCCTCTGCTGTGACGATGATTCCTCTCGCTATGCCGGTCCCGGCAGTCAAGGCTTCCGCTGCCTGGGACAGCTCATCAGCCTCAACTCCGCTCCGGGAGCGCCTCCCTTAGGTGCGGTACAAGATAAACTCGATCAACATCCTAGTGGGTTCGGACTATCTCAGACCGCCGTCGACATTCTCACAAGGTGGCCCCAAAGAGGTTGGCCCTTTATATGAGTCTACTTTGTCAACGATAATCGCCTCTTCCCGGTGTTCACAGATATGGTCTCCTGATTTTTGACTGTTATTGCATCTCCGTGCCCGAATGGTATGTTTTTCAGGTCGCTCATAATCGCCTCCCACTTCATCACCACTGTCAAGTTCCTTCTGATCCATAATCGTCTTCCAGTCCAGCCCAATTGTCGGGCATTTAGTGGGCTCGGTTTATCCTTAGAATGTGACTTATTGGCCCCTAATTGGCTTTCTCGCTTCCCGCATCTTTTTAATCCGACGGCTACCGCCGAGGGGTTTATTTATTTCCCTAGACGCCCTGGAGCCCCTTTGGTGATTTCGGACCTTCCTTCTTCTCATAGGACATGGAAAGTTCGATATTTCTTTTGTCGTTCCAACTGGAAAGATAACTCTTTAGATAGGAAGACACCTCAGCGCACTGCAGAGCAGGAGCGCCCTCGTATACCTCCTTCAGAGTATCATCCTTACCTTCAGTTTAATCTAATCTAAAGCCGGGCTCAATACTTCCCGGTTTTAGGCTCTCTTATACTTTTTCGCATGCCTCGTCTTGAGCTTAGCGATGAAGATACCTTGTCGCTCGTTGATATCGAATGCTCGCCTGGCTTCACGCAGAGCTATTAAGGTCGGATGTTCCCAACTATCCGCATGAAGTCCGCCAAATCTTCTCGTTTGTGTGGCCTCGCCTTCTTCTCTACTCGAGCTCTTTCTGCCCACATGTCGCTTCCTACCCGAGGGGAGATCTTAGCTCATCCGAAGTGGATATCTCAAAACTCCTGAGGTAAAGAGGAGGAGAACAGATTCTCCCAAGGGGGATCAGCCAGTCTGCAACAAAGTTCAGAGATTAGAAATACCTTCGAGTTCCCTCATCCAAAGGCTCGAAAGGGCCGTCTGCGATTAGATCTCTGTTTCTTGCTCTCTTCCGAAACATCGCAGAGCAACCGAGCAGCGGTAGCGACTGTACCGCTGGGCGCTGGTTTATAATCGTATGGCTACCTTCGGGGACTCGCAAGTCATCTCCTGGGAAGGTGTCCGAGTCGAGGAGAAAGAAAGCAAAATCGGCTAGCCGGGACAGGTCAAAGATTCTCTCGCTTATCGCACAATTCTGCGCGGTGTCAGCTTCATCCATCCTTATTGATTCCGATATCAGAAATCAAAGGAGTCACGGCCGAGGAGGCTTTCGCCTTGTCTTTCGTGGATTTGCTTCGTAAGCTTATACTGTGTTAATCCTCCATTCGCTCAGGTCAGTTTCAATTCTCGTGTGTGTCTTGCAGCTGCCACTCATTCAAGGGCTTGGCCAAAAGCCAAACCGAATGAGAAACATGGGCAGATCGCCTCGAATCTCTATAAGGCGAGTGACTACTTTGACTTCTCGAGCTGACGAGCCGCAAGGACGAAAGCGCATCGGCTTGATCGGGCAAACAGCGACGGTCTCAACTTAGGTGATGTTTACCTGGGCCGTGTTCGTAGAGAATAGAGAGAACGGTGTCCCGAAAGCGCGCTTTTGATTTAAGGCCGAGGCGAGCCCGGAGGTTCGAGTGAACTGTGTCGCACGAAATGATTTGGTCGAGATTCGAGAGTAATGGTCCGCCCCAGATGAGCTCCAACAAAGGAGGAACCTGGCCATCTCTCGAGGTGAGCAACGAGATTCGAATGGAGCTACTACAGCTACCGGGTGGCTTCGAGCGCCATGAAAAACACCTAAATCAAGCCAGTCGCGAGGTTTCAGAGGGCAAGGCGTTGTTGGAGACTGCTCGTCGTGAGTCTTCCGAAGCTGCAATTTTATCGAGACGGCTGAGCGATGAATGTAATGGTTTATGAAAGGTGATCTTCATCACAAGTCACCGCTGCTCGAGAGGACGAGGTTATCAAACAATCGCGAGATCAAGCAGCCCGCTGGGCTTCGGTGGCTCGCCAATGTATACGCTCGGGCATGTACCTGCATCTAGACTTCAATTTGACCTCCCTAGCGACGAGGAGGCGGAGGGGTCTTCGATACAGAATTATTCCCGTGAGCCCGCCACCCCCACCGAGATTTCTTCACTCTTCGCTGCCCGACGCCTGAACCTTCGATTCGAATGAGCAACAAAAAAAAAGCCAGGAACCTCCCCTTTTATCGGCCTGGGCCCGATGTTTATGTAGCCTTCTTTTCAACAAATGCTTATTTTTTGGAAATTTGTGTTCTGGCTGAGCTACCTTCATTCTCTTTTCTGAGCTGTATAACCTGAGTTATTGATCCTAGTAATTTGAACTACATCGTTGAAATTTCGTATACTATTCCGTTTATCCGTGTTTAATTTACGTGGTCAGGAGCTTGCTTAATGTGCGAGTGAGGGCTCGCTCGTGTTGACTGATGGGAAGAGCTTGTTGACGAAACAGTAATCGGGAGTCCGCTCGTCTGAAGGGGTGTGAGGAACTCGGCCCCGGAGGAACATCGGGAGCCTGTCCTACCGTGTTGGAGGTCTACAATGAGAGGAGCCCGTCATGATGCACGAAAGGCTCTGCCTCGATGAATAGAGTGGAGCTCGTCTGCCAGGTTAGGGCTGAGAGCTCACATCGCAGTGGGAGGAGCCCGTCTGTCAAGTGCAAGCCAAGGGCTCGTCCCGATAAATGTAGGAGCCTGGTCTCGCTCCGTGTCAAGGGAGAGCTCAAGCCAGACAGAGGGAGGGGAGCCCGTCTGCTGGAAGCACAGGAAGGGCCTCGCCTGAGCAAATAGAGGGAGCCGCCTGGCCAGAAGGAAAGGGAGAGCCTGTCAATGAGGGAGGAGCCCGCCTCATTGCTACAGTGGAAGGGCTCGTCCGAGCAAATGTAGGAGCCTGCTCCGGCCGGCTGGCAGAGCTCGCAATGAGGGAGGAGCCCGTTTGTTAAGGCATTAAAGAAGGGCTCGCCTCGATGAAATAGTGGGAGCCTGCCGAGGTGGGTTAAAGTAGGAGCCCGTCACAAGTGCGTGGAGGGCTCGTCTGATAATAGCTGGGAGCCTGCCCCGCTCGTGTCAAGGAGAGCTCACAAGGTGAGTCAGAGGGAGGAGCCCGTCTCGTTTGGAGTACAGCTGGAGTGGCTCTTCCCGATAAATAGAGGGAGCCTGGCTCGGCCCGTGCTTGAAGGGAGAGTCATGATGAGAGAGGAGCCCACCCTGGTCAAGGCCGTAGAAGGGCTCGCCTCGATGAATCGAGGAGCCTCGTCCGCCTATGTCGAAGGAGAGCTCGTCAAGGTGAGTCAGAGGGAGGAGCCCGGTCTCGGTTTGTAGTACGTTGAGGGCCTGCCCCGGAGAATAGTGGAGCTCACTCGTCACATGAAGGGAGGAGTTTGCCATCGAGGGTTATTTCCCGCCTCGTTGAAGTACGTAGCGGCTCGTCTGGATGAATGAGGGAGCTGCTCGCCTGTCAAGGGAGCTCGCCATGAGTTGCAGGAGGAGCCCGTCTGCTTGAAGTACAAGTGAGGGCCTGGCCCCGAGCAACAAGGAGCTCGTCTCGCCCGTGTTAGTGGAGAGCTCGCTGATGGTGGAGGAGCCCGTCATTAAGTACGAAGGCCTGCCTCATAGTCGTAGGGAGCCTCAAGCCACCTCGTGCCGGGCTGAGAGCTCGCCAAGGTGAGTTGCAGGGAGGAGCCCGCCCGCTTGGAAGCACGTGGAGGGCTCTTCCCGAGCAAATAGAGGAGCCTGCCTCGCCCGTGCTGAAGGGAGAGCTCGTCAATGAGGGAGGAGCCCGTCTGTCGAAGTACAGAGAAGGGCTCGTCTGATGAATGTAGGAGCCTCGTCTGCCTCGTGTCGGGCGGAGAGCCTGCCAAGGTGAGTTTAGGGAGGAGCCCGCCTCAAGCCATACAAAGGGAGGGCCTGGCCCCGAGCAAACAGGAGCCTGGGCTCGCCGTGCTGGAAGCGGGAGAGCCTGCCGACAGGGAGGAGCCCGTCTGCCGGGCACGCAGAAGCGGCTCGTCTTGATGAAGGTGAGGGAGCCTCTGCTTACAAGGAAGGGAGAGCCTGGTCAAGGTGAGCAGAGGTACTCCGTCCGTGCAGCAGCGGAGGGCCTGCCCCGATAAAACAGGGAGCCTGGCCTGCCTGCTGGAAGGGAGAGCTCGGCTGACAGGGAGGAGCCCGTCCGTCAAGCGTAGGCGGCCTGCCGCCACTGAACAGAGGGAGTCATTCGTCGGCTGGCTGGGAGAGAGCTCACTGCGTGAGCCAGAGGGGAGAGCCTGCCTGACTGAAGGCCATGGAGGCTCTTCCATAAATAGAGATCGCCCGTCTGCAGCAAAGGGAGTCTGCTGATAGAGGGAGGAGCCTGGCTCACACGAGAAAGGCTCGCCTGATGAATGTAGGAGCTCAAGCCCGCCTGTGGTCATGGGAGAGCCTGTGAGTTTGCAGAAGTGAGGAGCCCGCCCGTTTCAAGTACGCTGGGGCCTGCCCCGATAAAATAGCGGGAGCCTCACTGTGCTGAAGGGAGAGCCTGGCGACGAGGGAGGAGCCCGCCCGGCAAGGAGAAGGGCTCGCCTGGGATGAATGTGAGGAGCCTGGCCCGCCCGTGGCTAAGGGAGAGCTCAGCCAAGGTGAGTTGCAGGAGGAGCCCGCCTCTGTTTGAAGTACGTGAGGCCTGGCCCTGGAGAAGGTGGGAGCTCGCCCGCCTCGTGTTGAAGGGAGAGCTCAAGCCGATGAGGGAGGAGCCCCGTCCAGTTACGTAGAAGCGGCCTGCCTTGATGAATGTGAGGACGCCCGCTCAGGCCGGGTATGGGAGCTCGGGCTGCTGTGAGATTGCAGTGGAGAAGCCCGTCTGCTTGAAGTACGTTGGAGGGCTCCTCCGATAAATAGTATCGGCCCCGTCAGCGAATATGGGAGAGTCATTGATCGAGGAGGAGCCCGCCCGCTGAAGTACAGAGAAGTGCCCCAGGCCTTGATACAGAGCTCGGCCCGGCCTCAGGCCGAAGGGAGAGCTCACAAGGTGAGTTGTGTGGAGGAGCCCGTCTGGCTTAGCACAAAGGAGGGCCTGCCCCGATACACAGATGGAGCTCACCTCACAGGCTGAAGGGAGCCTGGCCAAAGGAGCAACTAGGGCTCATGGCGTCGGTGGCTCGTATGCTCCAACCAATGGGTCATCCACCATTTTAGGCACAGGCCTGTGTTGAGTAACCACCTCGTCAGGATGGGAGCAACGGCTCATGGGAGGTGGCCTTGGTGTATGCCCAATAAATGGGCTGATCTCGACCATGAGCAAATGGCCCTGTGTTGAGCAGATCACCCGTCGAGCGAGCAATCCAGGTCGCAGGGCGCGTGCTCATGGTATGCCCACCAAATGAGTTGATCTGATTCGCTTAGCAACAGGTCTGTGTTGAGTAGATCACTGGCCAGAGTGAGCAACGGGGTCTATGGCGCGGTGGTCTTGGTATGCCTCCAAACTAAATGGGCTGATCTGACCTGCTTAGGCAGCCGTACCGTGCTGAGTAGATCACCCGCCGAGTGAGCAATCCAGGCTCACTGTATGTGTGGCCTGGTGGCTGCCTGTACCGAAATGGGCTGATCCGACCAAGCAGGGCAACAGGTCTGCTGAGTAGATCACCGCCGAGGAATGGGTCATGGCTCGCCGTGGTCGGCGGTAATAAAATGAGTCGGTTTGATCTGCTGAAAGGCCGCGGCTCAGCCGAGTGGATCACCTCGTCAAAGTGGAGCGCGACGCAGCTCCGCCCCAATGCAGACCGCCAAAGAGGAGCTCACAATACGAACGGTTAAAGCAGAGCCTGCCAATTGTGAACTGGTAGAGCTCGCCCATGGAATATTGGGCTGGTTCCCCAGGAGAGACGTCGTATGAAGAGCGCTATGAGAGGTGCCGCCGTGTCCTCGCTTATTGAAAAGTGCGAACCGCGACGCCGGACTGATAAATTTGGAACGGTTGCCTCGCATCCTGATGCTTATAACAGGTTCACAGCTTCGTGATCTACGCTTTTGAAGGTTTCCGCCCAGCAACATGGCGCAGCTCTGTGAGAAGATGGATGCTTCGATGTCTCGCTGCCTTCAGCCGGGCCTTTCCGACGCTTCGACCTGGCCCCGAATTTCTCCGTGGAGTTATGTTTTCCTCCCTAGTTCCCTTTATGGGGAGTTATGTTTTTCCCCAGCTCGCCAGGGAACAGTCCGCGCGGGGGCTGGCGCGCCCCGTCCCTCACTCCTTGTTCTCTTTCTTTCTCCCTCTCTCCCCGCTATACTCCTCCTCTTTCTTTTTCTTTCTTCTTCTGCCTCTGGCAAAATTTTCCTCATCCGTCTCTTCTTTCTTCCTCCGTCCCACCTTTTCTCCTTCTCCTCCTTCTTGTCTTCTTTTCATTATGTCTTTCTCCTTGTCTCCTTCCCCTCTTTTTGTTTTTTTTTTTTTCGAGGGTACCGTTTCAGACCGAGTATCATGAGGAATGCATGTTCAGGACGTATGCTTTTCAAGACACCACAGATTGTACCAATAGCGATTCATTTGGAATAAAAGGAATTTTATTTTCAAGTGAATTTTTCATTGTGTATGTTTTCTTTTACATATTCGACTGCTCGAGATACTAGATCGCTAAATAAAAGCGCTCGACTCGCCACGACACTTGGCCTGCTTGTTACGACCTCCATGCCTATACTGATGAATAGCTCGTGTGCTCCAGTACCCACAAAGTGTTGCAGGATTCTTCCCTCCCCGCTTGGAGCTCAGTTGCCTGGTCTGACGACTCGGGTTATTATGTAAGGACCTTCCCAGTTGGGACCTAGTTTCCCATGCGCTGGATTCTTCCTTGCTGGCAGAAGCTTTTTTAAGACCAAATCCCCCGGCATGTAACTTCTGGGCTTGACTCTCTGGTTGTAGTACCGGGCTGTTTTCCTTTGGTACCCTTCTATGCGCTGTTGGACATGTTCGTACTAATCCAAGAGTCTCCAAATTCCGTGCTGTGGCTCATTATTTTGCTCCTCCGATGCTAACTCGACTGTGAGATTTTATTCCAACCTCAACTGGCCATCGCTTCGTTCAAGGCTAGGGCAATGGGTCTCCCGAAGGCCGACTTCGTGTTGTCCTCAGAGCCCATAGTACCGGGAGGTATTCACCCAACTCCCTTTTGAGATCCTCTAGCTTGGTTTTCAAGGCGGCCTCAGGTTCCGGGAGATGGTGACTTCGGGCCCCCTGCCCATTTGATTGTGGGTGAGCTGGTGACGAATAGTACTCTTAACCCAGCCCGGCACACAAAAAATCCTCGAATTTCGCGTTATCAAACTCGTCTTCCATTATCTCGAGACCAGTGGCTCGGATGCCACCGCATATGATTGCTCGCCATACTAAGTCACAGATCTTCTCGCCTCGTGATTTGCATATGGCTCTACCAGCCCACTTGGTGAAATAATCTACCGCGACGATTATAAATTTACATCGCTCTTTGCCAATGGGCAGGGCCCATGTCCAACCTCACCGCCGGAATGGGCCAGGGTCAGTGGATGATGTCGAGGCTCATTGGAGGCGTGACATTTACTGTTCGGCATTCAGATCTCGACCAGTCAGCATCTTTCTGGCACTGCAATAATATCCCCGCCTCAAAACTTTCCTACCAATGTTCGAGCTCCTGATATATTCCCACATATGCCTTCGTAGAATTCTCTTGAAGTACTGATTCATGTTCTCCTACGATGCATTTTAGGAAGGGTGTGAAGAATCCTCGTCAGTAGAGGCTTCCTCGTGATCGCGTAAACCTAATGATCTCGCTCTTATTCGCCGCTCTTTAGTCAGTTCGTATAGTCTCCGCGCACATGGGGAATCTAAATAGGGTCCATCCAGTTCGGTACGGACCCTACTGGGGCGACTACTATGCCGTAAGGGTCAATGGAGGGCTCGAGGTATTCTATGGTGGCCGATCCCAATGTCTTCCCGCAAGGCCAGAACCAGCTTTACTAAATGCCTAAGACGGCATTCTCCCGTCTGGGACATACTGATCCGAACCGATACAAACTTTTTAAATAAGTCACTTGACTTTCAGGCGGAGAGATATAGGATCATCTTCTCCCCTTTCGTCTCGTATAGTGCCTTCGATCTCACCCACACCACTCACTGGGGAACTCATGATCTTAAACAATTCACCCTCATCCATGACAGATACTTATACCACACGCCCTGATTCCGCCCTCGTTTGTCGGGAGGCGGCTCGAACCCAAACCCGAGAGTGCGCATCAATGTCTATATCCTCCTCGGTGAGGTCGGATTAAGCCTCGCCGCTTCCTTGGCGCATTCGAGGCCCAGTCCACGTAAAGCTCCACACGCAGGCACTGTCGCCCCTTGATCATGCCCGACAAGCTCACCTGGGCGACTCCATGATGAAATTCCACTAGATCTCGTCCTTTTATGGCTGTTTTTGGCCTGCACCGGATGTAGAATTCGCCGCTCTATGGCCCATTTCATCAACCTCCCAGAGACTCGTTTATGCGCAAAGACTCCGCTTCATGGGGTATTCTATCGACTTCTATGGTGTGAGCCCGAAATATGACGAAGTTTCCGAGCCGCGGTCGTAGCTAAGATAATTTTCCATTTTCTGGATAATTCTCTCCTCGCCTCCCCTCGTGGCTCACGCAGACGCAGTCGTGATCCGCTTATGTCTCCTCCGACCAGCACCGCGCTATTGAAAAGTCCGATACCGCAAATACAATGCGGAGAGTTCCTTCTGACGGCCACGAATGCGGGTGGCGGCTCGTTATGTTTTTCAAGGTTACAAACGCTTCACATTTCTCGTATCCTGATTGAAAGGCTTTCTTCAAAACTTGAAGAAAGGTCGCATTTGTCACTTGCCTCGACACAATCACTCCAGCCGATCCTCCGGTTAATCGTTGCATTTCCTTTATCCCCGACATGATGGCATGTCAGCAATGCTTTTATTTTATCCGGATGGCCTTACCCTCGTGGTTGACTATGAAGCCTTAAATTTTTCCACGACACGCTTAAGGCGATTTCGGGCCGGATTCGCCTTCATGTTATAATCCCTTAGGATCCGGAACGCCTCTGAGAGGCGAAATATGTGGATTCGCATTGCACGATTTTACCAAGATGTCGCTTCCATGTATACCTCCATCGCCAGATCTTATCCGCTTTCAACATCCGCTCACTAACCGTAGGCCGTCGCATTTTTGGCCTCCAAAATGGCATTACCCGAGCAATAAAGAGGGTCCCCCGTGTAAGGACAATGACGCTCTTCCTGGTCACCGGGTCCATGCTTATCTGGTTATAACCTGAGAAGGCGTCCATGAAGCTAAGAAGCTCATGGCCAGCCATGGCGTCCACTATAAGGTCGATCCGAGGTAGGGGAAACCGCCCTTTCGGGCATGCTTTGCTATATCGCGGAATCAATACAGAGCCGCCATTTAAGCATTGCTTTTTGACGGCACAACATTGGCCAACCACTCGGGTATTTCACCCGATCACTCGCCGGGAGGAAGCTTTCCGACTTTTCGCTGATGGCCTGTTTCTCTCTGCGCGAATTTTCGCGCTCTCGCTTTAACCGCTTGAAAGATGGGCTGGCCATAGTTTATGAGCGATGATCAGCGGGTCGATGCCACTCATGTCATCCTCGTCTACGGGCGATGTCCCCGTTCGCCTTAAACCGGTGAGGAGGCCTGAGGTCTTCGCTAATTGGAGCCGATATGCAAGATGTTCGGTCGTCATCCAATGTTATCGTTCCAGTTTCTTCCAGGGCTCGGGCCGAAAGGGAACACTTCATCATGATATCGCTTCCACCCATGTCGCGATTGTCAATCGCTTTTGTTTCACAGAGGCGTAGCATTCTTCGCCACTACCGGATCTTCAACGTCCCAACAACGCGCATCGTCGAATTTGATTCACGTGTGATATGCCAGGGACGCTTTATCAGCTGGTAGGCCCGCCGAAGAACATGTTACAGGTCGACCAAGGCCCACTATGAGAAATTGTCGTTGTTGCCGTGCGCTCCCCCAAGGTTAGCAACTAGCCTGGATCGATCCCAATGGTAACACCTTTTCTCCGAAACCCACCCGAGACGGTGTCGATGTGTTCCAGCTTTTCTCTCCCACTCCCATTTTGTCTAAAGCCGATGCAAAATGATGCCTGGCCGAGTCTCCCGCGGTTGTCTACTTCAGACCCAATGGACCGCTGTGGGGTTTGGCCACAATTGCACGTGGATTACCGTTGGTCACATGGGGGTGCCGACACCTTCCAAGTCCGAGCCTGAGAATGATGCGAGGCCGACTCGCTGCATTGGATAATCGACCGCACTCTTACGTTCGTCGATCTTATGCTCTGAAGTGGGCCTTCGAGCCGAACTTGATTCTCCCTCCAAGAAATCCCGAGATCGCCGGATTTTCGTGGGTCGCTGATGCCGGGTCGCCGCTCCGACGAGGGCGGTGGTGGTCAGCCGGCCCGGTTCGACTCCCGCCTGAGATCGACCCGAGATAGTGAAACGCCAGAGGCATCCGCCGACGATACTCCATCTCTCTCCTCAATTGAATACAGCTTATCCGCGCTGGCGTCCATAGTCCCCGGAAACCCAATACTTCGCGTTACTCCGCAATGATTCGACTTCTCCGCGCCGCCATCTTGAACTGCCCATTTAATTTCGTAGAACCGGCGACAATCGGTAGCCGTTATGAGTGAAGCGCCGCGGCGAGTAACGCCGCCGTCAGCGTGATTCCGCCTGGGGCGGTCCCTAAGCGTTCCTTTGTCTTTGCGGATCGCCTCGCTCGCCTCGAGATTTCCTTCCGTCGCTCGCTCTCTGGTTCGCCCCCGCCGTCCGCCGTTCTTTTCGGTCTCTTGCTGGCAAGAGCCTCCTCTCATGAGGGCCCTCTCCGCTTATGTATTTTTCTCGCTTAGCGAGAACCTCTACCATGTTAGCCTTGAGGGTTCTTTGAGATAGAAAACATCAGTCTTTGACCGCACCCAACCCCGCAACGGCGCCGTGACAAAATAACTTTTCGTCAAGATATCTATCTTCTCGTGACTCCCAAGATAAACCGTTGTACGTATGACTTCAAATTTTCCTGTGTTCCCTGTTTGATGGTTAACAGATGGTAGCTCAAGCCTCAGACATCTCTAGCCCGATTTAGGGAGACGAACGCACATGCACCCCTCGAATGAAGAAATCGCGAAGAGGGATTCATTAACCCAGCTGATACTGCCTTTTAAGGTGGTGGCGAACGCCCGCACGACGGGTGGTCTGATACCACGTAACTCATCGATTCTTATAGGTATTTGGTGATGGATCTATCGATCCGCCATCGAATGCTTTCTAAATGAGGTGATCTCGACTGGGGGTCGGAGCGGGTAGCTCAAAGACTGGGGCGAAGGCGATTCTGGCTTATTGCACAAGGTATCCATAAGGTCCTGGTCGCGCCTCTTAACTACTTCCTTCACGCCATTAAGCTCATTGAGGTCCCTAAACTCATTCTACTGCCTCGCTTCTCCCGTGGGTCTGTGAGGGATGTTGTGGCTCCAGTGGTCTCGCCGTCCTCCTCAGACCGCCGATCCTTCCCCATGTGGCCGGTTAGGGCCCGCCGGCTTGACTAGATTCACTCCGCTCTCGATATTTCCGGGATTACCATAGCCGGTCGCCCTCGCGCTGGGGAACATCGTGGTCCTTCCCGAATCCGTCGCCTTCTGGGTGTTGTATTCACCGCGAAGGTTCGGCTTTATCAAGCTACCGTCGACGAGGCGGAAAGTGCTTCCACCTTTGCCGCGCGGCCCGATCGCTTCGCCGCCCCCGTGGCTGGCCACCAGACTTCCCCGCGGTCCGCATCCTCGGTAGGTTGCGTCGCTTCGGTTTTCAGGTTCCGTCGATACATCAGAATCGAGAAATCGCTATATTTATGGAAGGAACCGGCTGCTCCTACGTATACGCCAACTGATGATGTCTTTTTCAACCGGAACTGGCCGGAGCGTTGGTCAGCCGGGTCGGCGCCAAGATACCAGCGGGGCCAAACCGATGGACGGATCGCTTCGGCCGAGGAATATCGCAACGCACCCACTCCGGCCACCGAGCCGCGCTGCCTCGCAAGATGAGAAAACAAAAGGAAGAGGGACGGCCAGGGCTTCGCTCGACCAGCTCCGATGCCTAAGTCGATCTCATTCGAGAAGGGAGAAAGAGTGTTCCTCGCAGTTTTCGCATCTTTAGTCGAGCGCTTTGTATTTGTAATGGCTCTTCATCCACCCGACGACGACAGGTTCTTCCTCGAGGATCGGTTTTCTTCACGCATCATCCATGGATGCAAGAATTGATTAGTCAACGAGCCTTATCGGTTAATCCTCCTTCCTTATCGGCAGATATTCAAACCGAACCGCCACGCTCTTTCCTTTCTTTTGCTAATAGTGACTCGATGGCAACAGCTCTCGGCCGAATATCTTATCATCCAGTTATTTGCAGACATACTGACCCGCCCAGATAGCTCTCCGCCCTTCAATTCCATGTTCGTCGCGCAACTTACCGAAATGCTCGTGCTTTTTATTACGATAATGACATCATTCCACCCACATCGCCTTACCACAAAGGAAACGCTGACCATTTCTATATCCTTATCATATATATATAAGATGAAAGACAGGTATATTATGAACGATTAATGACAAACACAAGCAATTAATTCTTTCAATTCTATTCTCTTTCTTTTTATAATGTCAAAACATGTTTTAAAAATTAGAAGTTGTTTCCAAAAACAGTTCTAAAACAAGGTACTAAGAGAACGGGTGTGCTAGATTTTCAGGCTGAGCTCTGATTTTACCTTCTGATCATGTCAACTTCACTGCATGACCAAGGGTTTCGTAAAGAAACAAGTACATATATATATATATATATATATATATATATAGCTTCTTTGAGTTATTTTTTTTCCATTTCTGAAGAGTAGTCTGGGTAGTATCTTCATTAGTGGGATCCACTAGATGCTGATGTTTAAAATTTCAATGCATGAATACTAATAGTGTTTTGAGTTATTTTATTTCTGAAAATAGTCTGGGTAGCATTCATTAGTGGATCCATCGATGATAATAGCTCGATCTATTTCATCGCATGAGCCATGCTAGAAAATGCTGTAAAACGTGATGCATGAATGTTGCACCCATACAACCGCTTGACGCACGCCATAATTGAACTTCGTAATTCGAAACGACACCGCTCTTCCTCGTGCTTTCCTAAAATAAACAAAACAAATAGAACCCATGTTTCATTTAAAAAAGTATTATCATTTTTCTTTTCCTAGTTATCTAACTCTATCTTTACTTTTTACAGAGAGGATTTTTCATAACTTTTATTATTTTGTTTTTTTTTTTTGTTTTTCTCGTATTTCCTTCAGTTGTTTTTAGTTTGGATTTTTTTCTTTCTTTTATGACATAAAGAAAAAATAAAAGCCGCAGCATTTTTGTAGGCACTTATACCATAAACTATGAAAATCATAAAAAACATACACATGCATGAAAAGGTAAATTTGCCCTTTTATGATCAGGTAACAAAATAAAATCATAATATCCAATCAATTATAACTCTAATTGATATTTTTGATATCTCATGTCAAAAAAAGAAAAATTATAATATTGAGGCTTTATAGAGACTCTTGGCTATGGAAATGTATGTTAATCATTAAAATTTAATAATTTGCTTTAATAAACAATTTCTGATAGATGAAAGATAAAGAAATAATTCAAAAAATCCATTACATCCTTGTAGATGCAAAGTCTTGATGCAAATGACTGATAACTCTTTGACCAAACCTCATTTTCTCAAAATGTTTTTTCTAGCCACTCATCTTCTTCTCAACTAAGCATATGCGATTTTCATATTCTCGACTAAATTACTCATTCATATTTTTTCAACAATCTATTTCTCTATTAAGATGATTTTTTATTTCAAATAGATTTGCAGGCTTTTTTTCATGATTACTTCAATATTGGAAACAAAATATTTACGTCATTGCCTTATTATAACGCTTTATTCATAGCTGATCTATTCAAACAGTCTGACAAGATAACAAATCAAATAGTGGTCATCACCAATATGTTGCACAATTGAAGTCATATATTCTAGTTACTATAATAATATCAAATTTATAGACTTTGAGTTGATTTATTATATTATAAACCTGTATTGCTTCATCATCTACGCATTTTTAGCTGATTCGATATTCGTGTATTTATCTACGTCACTAATAAACTAATAAAATTATTCCTTTAAAAAAGAAGTCTTATTCTACCTACCAAAGATATCACAGAGAATAAACATGGCATTTAAATGTAGAAGGAAAATCACAGACGTATCATACGTGAAAACTTTATCACATAACACAACTACCACTACTTCAAAAATAAATTTATGGTGTCACTATTTTTGGTGTCATTTAATTTGTTAAAATAACGACACCATATAACTTAAAGTTTATAAAGGTGTCTCATCATATAAAAAATATTTAATTGAAAATGCTAGTTTTAGATTTATAGTGACATTTTCAGAAAAGTGACACTACAAGAAATTTAAAAAAAAAATTGTGTTGGAATAGCTAGAGGGTGGTAATTGTAGATGATAGTTTCATTTTTTGAAAAATGTCATCATATTGATTTTTTTTTTTTTTTAGATTTATGGTGTCATTTTCTAAAAATGTAGAAAATGACACCATTATAAAACTTTAAATTTATAACTGCGTCATTTTATATGTATAATAATTAGGAACATAATGTAAAAAAGTTTATTATTTTTGCTATATCAATTATATAAAATTTATTGCATAACCTCAACCATCATCTTCCATCTTTCTGCATCCATAAAACCCATGAGATTTTTTTTATAAAGTATAATCACAACGAAATAATATAAAAAGATTTCTTTCATATTTTCAATAAATAAATTTAATGTTTTCAATAAATAAGTTCATTTTTATCTACAAACTAAAGTATGGATTTTTATGTATAATAAAATAATTTATATCTTAGTCATTTCTATATAAGTAATTATAGAGAATAATATTTTAAGATATTTTGTTTGAATAATTTTAGAATAAAATGATTGATTACATATTTTCTTTTAAATAATAATCAGTTATTTCTTCTTAATTGTTCAATTGCTTAAGAAATAAATTTTTGTAGCTATAATATTTATAAATACTTAAAAATTATGAACTCTTTCCAAATAAATTATAGAGAATATTATTTTAATATATTTTGTTTCCACAATTTTGGAATAAATTTTTTTTTTAAATAATAATCCTATAATTAATTTCCATATAAGTAATTATAGAGAAGCATATTTTTAATATATTTTGCTTAGATAATTTTGGAAGAAGGATTTACTTATTTTTTAAAATAATATTATTATTTCTTGTTTAATTGGTCGTTTTTAGAAATAAATTTTATGTTGTAATATTTATAACAAAATTTCTTAAAAAAACTCTTTCAAATAAATTATAGAGAAGCATATTTTAATATATTTTGTTTAGATAATTTTAGAATAAATGATTTATTATTATAATTTTAGATAATTTATGGGTTAATCAATCATATCTTTTACAAGTGTTAAAATACATTATACTCATATTAAATCCAAATCTTACAAGTTTGAGTTTTTAGGTGAGTTAGTAGTTTAACATGGTACTAAAGCTTGATTTGATAGGAGGTCCTAGGTTTAATACCTCCCATTTGCAATTTGAATCCTCATTTGATTGTTTGAAAGTCCATAAAGGACCCTTGGTAAGGGGCCACACATGAAGGAGGGTGTTGAAAGGGTGTTAAAATTATTTGCTTCCAAATGTATTACCAATTAATTTACTTTGATGTCATTTCCAAATGTGTTACCACTGGAACCCCATGGTGTTTAGATAAGGACACTATAAAAGGTAATGATACTTTCTATTTATAGTAACTTATTATAAATGTCTCCATATGTATTTTTTCTTGTAGTGTGTATATTCTTTGGGTTTGAACTTGAAATCATTGGTTAAGTTAGAAGAATTATCAATTATCTCTCCTACATGGTTAATAATATTTATAAGTTATTTTTAACATGTTTTAAAATCATTATATTATACATATATATATATATATAGCACACACAACAATGTACAACACCAATATATACAGAATATATATATATATATATATATATATATATATATATATATATATATATATCAAATATGATCAAGACATATGGTTTTACTCCCTGATATGGTTTTTACTAGTATGATCAAGACATGTACTCGTTTATACTTTTATATCGTAAACAAGATTTTTGTGACATCCTAATTAGTGATGAGCCGCTCTGGATGTTCGTGTAGTTAAAAGTGAATGAGTGAGTACGATATAATATGTAAAGTAAGTAGATGTAAATAAATATATAAATAAAAGTTTATTGTGGAAATGACTGCTACACTAAGTACACACACAATATAAATAAGAATAGATGTAAAAACAAAACAGTTAATTAACACTGAAACTCAAGGGTAAGTTAAAAGTCATACTATATTAGTAAATCTAAAGTCGGTTGTTGTTCACTTGTTAATTTTCATTTGTATGTATTAATCTCACATATCCCAAAATAGAAGAAAAAATGTTGATCGATGATACATGCATCTAATTTACGTATTTTTCCAAATGACCAATGAATAAGAATGAAGAACACAAACAACAAAAGGGAAAAACTACAAAATGAGGAGAAATTCACTATGTTAAAAATTAAAGCAAAAGATTAAAATATTATGGGGCACTTATAAAACCCTTGTGTCTTAATATATATATATATATATATATATATATATATATATATATACATATATATATATATATATATATATACCAAATTTGAGTAGGCCCGCACCGTCACCCCCAAACGGATAAGTGGTGGTAAATAAAGGGATTGGGCTGATTTTTGGATAGAAGATAAAATGAAAAGATGATCGGAAGTCGAAGAACACTGAATAGAACCCAAAAAAAAAAATTTTATCACCAACGGTCAACGAAAGCCTACGAAAATCTCTCTCCAGCTAATTGGAACTTTGAAAGTTGGCCCAAAATCTCCACAATCAGAGGCCCTCAAACATATGTATGTTTTAGCAAAACAGAACTATGTTCAACCATTAGAAAATTAAAAACAATTTTTTTAAAAGAAATTAAAAACAATTTGTTATGCCTTAAAGACATAAAAATATGCTTTAATTATTTTCATTTATTTTCCAAGTACCATTTTAGAGAACATAAAACAAATTAACAATATTGGAACTTGTTTGGTAAATAATATAAAAAAAGGTTTTAAAAATACACAACTGTTTAGGCATTGTTTTTTTTAAGAGAAAAATAATTTTATTTATTCAAATTAGCAATACTTCGATATATAGAATCAAAATTATTAAAAATCATAGAGGAATAAATAACATCTAGTAAGACAAACATAACAGCCAACTCAAAAGCTTTATATATTCGATAATACTCGTCGATTAACGTACGCAGAAACCGGATCATGATTAAATAAGATGTGTGATAAACTAACGTCATTATCCTTAGGGTTTACTAACCTCTTGACGCAAGACCTTCCAATCTATTCTAGTCACAACAAATCTCCGTATGGGCGCTCCTAATTCCCGAAGACCAGAGAAAAGAATACCCACGTATGTGTGTAAAGGCCCTAGGGAGAATGTATGAAGGTCCTAAGGAAAGGAATCTATTTATATACTTCAAATCCTAACCTTATAAGGTTACTTGTCTAACAAGCAACCAATTTGTATCTTATAGGATTTCTTGCCTATCAAGTAACTTAACTCCTACTCAACTGTCATTCTGCCACTACTAATGGGCTCTATCACTAATTAGCTAGCCTGGGGATCCAACGGTTCATTATAAATTTTGGCTCTTGATCAACGACTCATATTGTTTCTAGAGCACAAATCCAACAATCTTCCACTTGCTCAAAAGCAAGTCTGGGACCGTTATCTTATCTGGTATTATTCCACTGCAAAGCCTGGGGATGCGAACTCAGATTAATAATGCAATATTATTAAATGCATTTTTCTTCTCAGAAATATCAATAATTAATCGAGAAGAGTTTCTGTCAATCAATTGATTATTTATTCTCTTAACTTATCATTTTCTCTAATGGATCCAATGCATTGGCCAATGTCTTTCAACATTCGAGTACCGAAACATATTAAGATGATCTTTCATACTAATTCCATTTTTGTATAGCTCATAAACTCTAGTGGTCAAATAATCATTATTCCCAAATCATCATGGTATTAGACTTTAAAAGGAGACCTCGCTTATTGATAACTTGAAGAATAATAATTACTTAACTACATGTTTATAACATAATCAGGATTAAGAAAAATAGCATAACTAACATTGTCTGAGATTTAATTCTTTTTTACAAAATATTACCTTTAATTAAATCTCTCTTGACCCTCTAAAAGTGAGTATAACATAACTCACTCTAATATTCTATAATAACCAAGACAAATTATTTCATAGAATATTATACTAAATAAAGTGCTCAATTTTTATTTATCAATTGTGAAGAATCACCACTATGAGAACCTATGACCATGTCTTCTATGAACATGTCTATATGATCATATACTGCATAATTAATCTGGACCTTATATGTGAAACAACGCGTGTATAAGAATTTAAGAAATTCATACCATTAAAATTAGAAAATGAAATTACAAATAGTCTTGCTCCTAGGGCATAGATGTAACGAACTCCCGATTACTCTAAAGTAAGTCTGGGACACTCCTAAGACCCATGCAATTTACATGCTTCTCAAACACACGTTCAGGAAGGGGCTTAGTAAAAGGGTCTACTAGGTTTTCCTCATATGCAATTTTACTATAATCAATATCCCTTGGAAATCAAAGTCCGTAAGCATTCCAAAACTCCCACTGGAATACACCAACATACAATCCCTCATTCTCTTTGTAGATACTGAGAGATATGTTTTCACTATAGTCTAGTATTGTTCTTCGAAATCTGATTTGTATTAACTTTACGCATTCCCACTCATATAAATATCCCACCTGATAGATAATATATATCTATATCACTTCCACAAACTAAAGGCATAAGGTTTCTCACCATGAGTTCTTTCTTCATAAGTTTTATGTAATTGTCCCCTAGAAAATGAATTTCATATCTAAATGGTGGAAATCCTCTGTAATTTTATAACACTCCAAATTATACCCTAGTAATTTTAAGACATGTTTAGGATATAATGGAAGTCAAATTCGTATTTTCCGGAAATTTAAGTGCTTAATGTGAAAAAAGGTAAACTGGTAAATTTCCAATTAAAGACTCAAAAGACATAAGATAAGGAGTTAGTATACCATTATAGAATTTTGATAAGTTAGTTGTCAAATTTAATGAAGTAGGAGGACTAAATAGAAAAGGGCTAAAAACTTGAGGCAAAAAGGGCATAAGACAACACACTTGTCTCTAGAATGGGAATTCCCCATTTTTGGGATTTAAGAGCTAGGGCACCCGGTTGTGTAAGGAGGAGACCAAAATTGGTTTTCTCAATCCATTATTCTTGGCTCTTCTTGTTGAAGCAAAGAGAATGAAAGGAAAGGAAGAAAGAAAATGAAGAAAAGCTAGGTTGAAGCTTTCAAGATAATTCAGGTTAGGAAAAATCCTAACTCTTCTCGTAAATGTGTTTTTGGTTGGTTTGAGTTGGGTATGAGGTTGGTTTTGAGTTTGTTTTTGGTTTGGAGTTGGATTTGTCCTGTGAAAATGGCCAAAAATACGACATTTCTGTTCAACTCAACACCCTTCGCCTTAGCGAAGGCCATGTGTCTTCCTTTTGGTTGTTGTCTTTTCGCCTAGGCGAACCCGAGACAGTCTTCTAACCATTACCCTTCGGGCCAAATGTAACTAATGCTTCGGCAAGCCGTATTTCGCTCCGTTGACTCTTTCTTGCTTGCTTTGCTTTCTATTTCTACAAACCTACAAATGGGGAATTAATGTAATCAAGTAGGAATCGGGTGTGAATTCTGCAATCAGAATACATAACTACATGAATGTTATTAAGACCTAAAATACCTAAAACACATATAATTGTATGTCTCGCTAAGATCTGATAGTGAATAATAGTGACTAGTGCTTTCAAGATTTATTCGTTTCGTGACTAATTAGTACGCTCATTTAGTGCCACTTAGCACTTCGCTCGCTGGTGCCATTGGGCGGGCTCGCTTACTGGCCACTGCTCTATACTATATCAGACCTACTGACACTTATCAGATTGCATCTCGTTATTCATTTTCACCGTTTATGCAGTAAACATTTATATAAAAGTATCTGAATAATGAACAATATGAAACAACAATCGGTTTTATGCTAAGGCATATCTCAATTTTGTACTATAGTGTACCTATGGGTACCTTCTGTTATGAAATTTTTGTTATGTATTCCTACGGGAGAAATGAATAATATGATACATGAAATATTTATATATGCATGTATATTGGAATTGAAGATCACTATTAGTAGTCATATATGTTACTCTGTTTTCCCACTAAGATAGAAGCTTAGCACAAGTGTTTCATCCATGTAGGTTCTGAAGAAGTCGCCAAGGATATCCCGCACTCGCCAAGGCCAACACAGCATTAGGAGTCCTCCTTATATAGGACCTTGATTTTTGCTTTGATTTTGTAATAAAAATGTAAATGTAACATTTTGTTATAATGAAACTTGTGTGAATACAAGTAGTTATATAATCAAGCATATATGTATAGGACATTTTAAACACCACTATGGTGGTAGTTTTACAAGGTTATGAATTGTAGTCAAGAATTTCCATAATTCTGGTTTTTTGAAACAAGTTTATGTTACTTATGAATCTATGCTTGAAAATACCAATAATGTAAAATCAAAGTTAACATGTTCTACTTGTAGCGTCCCTCACTCATCATCAGAGTCGTGAAGGAGCATTATAATTCTCCATGCCAAAACTAGCCACTAGGAAGCTTGAGACAGAGCTAGCACCTTATTCTTCCGGTCTCATAAGAATTTGATTCCTAGAATATAGTTAGCTTCACCCAAGTCTCTCATATCAAAATGTTATTTCAAGTAACCCCTTATGTATACAACATCTTCACATTGTCTCTAATTAACAGATGTCACTACGTAAAAATAGGAAGACTACCAATGTACTCTTGAATCTTATAACATGGCTTACCATGGCTCTTCTTGTAAATAACTGCTTAGTAAATTTTACCTCTAGGTTTCTATAAGAGACCACACTAAGTTTGAACCCATAAATTCCATTTCACAATCCATTGCCCTTTTCCACTTTTGTACATCAACATCTTCCAATGCTTCTTCGTATGTGGTGACTTGATACATCTTTCCTAATAAGGCATGCCTTGCAGTTTTATGTGGATAAACCTAACTTGATATTTGGCCCATAATCCATCTTTTCATCCGGTCTTGAAATTCTTTGAATAGTGGGTCAGGATAGAATTGGTTTCTAGGGGAAAATGGTAATTCAAATAGTAATTAATTATTTACCTTAATGAAAGATATAGGCAGACATAATTCAAATAGTAATTAATTAATTATTGAATACCATTATTATAAATCGATGACCTTAAACACCTAAAACTTAAATTCCAAGGAAAATCATTAAATAAAAATAAAAATGTTTAGGTGTTAAATCATGGGAAAGAGATACTACCAGGCGCTTGAGAAGCAAAAGTGTGAGTACTCTACAAAACAAGTCGATGAGGGCATTGACCTCTCCCGGAGGGGGTGGGTTTGTTAGCCCCTCCCAAACATGACCGGACTATGCATGTCCCATGGGTCGGCCCTACGCCCATGAGAAGCAAAAGGAGGCAAAAGTAAAGGTGCACATGGGAGGCGAAACACTCGCAAAGGCGCCTGTGCCGCAGCCACGCACAAGGCCATGGGGCTCAAGTCAGCCGGTCACACTACGTGCACATACCAGCCGCCACACTCACAGGCAACAATACCAGTCAGCCGACCACGCACATTGCCAAAGACGCCTGTGCCATCGTCGCTCACAGAGGCAATACAAGATAGGCCGCATCCACCAGCCTTTATCGCGCCGCGATGCAACAAGACACGATGCAGTCAAGACAAAGATGCAGTAACTCTGACTCCTCCTACACAACAAGAAGTGTGCCACACGCCCAGGCAAGCACGGCCAACATGTGCAAGAGACCTGTGGTGCATGGACCAACGGGCCGGACATGGCATGCACAAAATCGCCAAGCGCATGGTGTACGAAAATCTAGATGGGCTACCAGCCCACCGACATGGGGAGTTGAGACACAAGGCCTAAGCCCATGCCCAAAGCACCAAACCACATTACTGCTGGAAGAGATGTGCCTGAAATGAGCTCGAGGGAAGATTCAAACCTCGTCGGCTTTATGACAACCGTGGGCTACAGATCCTTAAGGAGGAATCCAAACAAGGTGTGTTTGATGTATGTATGCTCTGTGCCTGGTCTTTACAAGGGTTAGAAAATCCAGAGTTTGGGCTCCATCTGTAAGTGTTCTTATGTATTCACGTGTTTAGTGCACGTTAATTTTGCATGTAGGTGTCTTGTTAATAAAGAACAAGTTTGGTTTATAACTCAGAATTGATTCAGGCCTATTCTACAGTGTCAAGGTATCAAGATTTAGAGGGAAAGGTTGTCTGGGTTGTCTAGAACCGCACACCAACGTAAAATTGATACAGATACTCGTGTGACAAGTGGTATCAGAGTCTGAACATGTATACACTGTGAGACCCCCAAGGAAAGAAACTATATTTGCTGGAAATGACCGAGATTGCCAAATGTGAGGAAGGCATCGTGGTCACATGGGCGGATCGTGACTGTGTGGAATGACATTGGCGCTCAACGCCATTTGCCGAACGTAATGACGGACTGGGAACAAAGATGAGAAATCAAGGCCGTAACTGTGACTCGAGGAGGACATGTATCCAAAACGCTAGCCCCGTCAAGATGTGGCTGTCCCGAAGAAAGCGACTCGCAGGTGCCCCTAATGGATGCCCCTCCTAAAGCAGAGTTCCGTAACCCAAGGGATTCAAGTGAATCAAAACGCAAAGGAGTTAGAAAACTTCTTCGGGGACATAGCGCTTTTTCCAGTCGCCATGTCAAGGAGAAAAGTGTGATAATCAGCATGTACTCCACCGTGATGCGAGTCAGGGTGGCTTAACCAGGTGGAGGATGATAAAGAGGCTCAGAAGGCCCCAAATCACAACTGGGAGACTCTGAAGAGATCAAAGACGCCCTTCCGGCACGCGCGTCACGGATGGCACTGAGTCATCAAGCGCCTTAAACGATGGGAACCATGAGACTGTCATAGATTTCAGCTCGAGGTTTTCATACTTGAAAATGATGTCCGCAGATGACAAGCTTTTCAATTTCATGTCCGCTATGCGGACGGCCCAGACCGACCGCGGAGGCGTGAAGTCCTAGATCTCCCCATCGCATGGCAAATGTGGTCGACGTTTGGTGGACTACAAACTCTAAATACCGTCCCACAGAAGCCAAGTCAGAGGGAAACAAGAAGGCAAAATTTGAGGGGAAGAATCACAAGAAGGCAGGTTGGAAAAATCTGAAGGGGAAGGCCCCTGTTGAACAGGTTGCAGTCACTAAACCAACAGAGAAGGCGGAAGACAAAGACAAAAATGCAACTGCCTTTCCATCGGGTGTTTCATTTGCACTCGACCCCACAAGGCTCGTGATTGTCCGGCGCGGCGAAAAGCGCCTGGTCGCCCGTGGATGACGCAAGGCAAACTTCTGATTTCTCGAGCGCTGACCTTCAAGAGTTTAATCCTCGCAACTCATCGTGATACGTGACGGCACCACCCAAAGGCCCCGATGTTCGTGAGAAACTGGCGGAATGGTGTTCTGGTTAAAGTTATGATGGATACGTGCAAATCCACAACTTTGTGGCCACGAGAGAATCAGACCGGTCTCAATCAAGGAAGACACTAAACGATCAAAGTCGTGAATAGTAAGGCTCAGAAGATTCAGGGAATTGCCAAGAATGTAGTAGTGCAGGTCGGAAATCGAAGGGTAAATGTAACTTCACTGCGGTGTCCAATCGATGATTTTGATTTAATTCTTGCGTAGACTTTTGAAAGCCAAGGTGGCCTTGTTGCCGCACCTTGGAGGACTAATGTTCTTGGAAGAAAGCATGCCATGCTTTGTGCAGGCGACCCAAACAACACAACTCTATCTAATCCCCTTCATAAGCCGAGCACCAAAATCGTCGTCAATCGTCGTACACAACATGTATCATCACAAAAATTTTCAGGAAGGTAGATCACCACATGAGGAACTCAACTGACCAAAATTTGTCCAAATCCGATGTTGCAGCGCCCCCACACATCACCGGAATTCAGAAACCAAAATCGCCACCAGTCACCGCACAAAGCTCGGATCATCATGAAATTTTACAAAGGGGTAGAAAACCATATAAGGAACATATCGTCACCATTAAACCCTGAGATCAGACATGCCCTCAAACAAGGTTCAAGCCAAAAACTAAAATCGTCACCAGTCACTGCAAAGACCTCATATTGCCACGAAATTTTACTGGGAGGTAAATCATGAAGAGGAAGATTATCTGGCCAAATTTGGGCCTAATTGAAGTTGGAACGCGCCCCCACGCACCCTCAGAAGCAGGGCGTGTGAGTCCTAGTCTTGTCCGCTTTGGGTGGCATGTGTGGGCTCGTGCCAAGTCTTCCGACGACCATCTTCCTCCCACCGACTCCTTCTTGTATCTGTGAATCCAAATTCGAAGATGCCGATCGAGCAAACAGCCCACATCGGCTAAAGCAAAATCGGGCCCCGCGCCCACTTACACCGTCGCCATTTTATTGGCCCTACCATCCATAGGGGCCATCATTAGTGGGCCAGCCTGGCCCTATGTGTTAGAAATTCATTGCACAAACTGATGCACCCTTCTTTACAATCCAATCAACGACCTCGTGCCTAGCCCCAATGTCCAAATCCCCATTCCTAAGCCTCGTCAAATAATCAACGGCCAGCAAAATGTGTGTACGACTTGATTATCTAAGTACTAAAAATTCAACTATAATGAGCTAATGTTTGCGCAGTGAGTCCCAACAATTTTAATAATCATCATAGATTTGAGAAGGATTCACTATCTTATAAACTGAGTAGAAACCACCATGTCCAAGTTCATTCTGCAAAGAGAAATTGTTTGTGGCTGCAACTATGGTGTTTAGATCAAATAATTGTAATTTAGAATAGGTTGTACTTTCATCACGCTCCTCTGCTTCTCGAGAGTTTTGAAGCCCTGTTCCGCCAGGTATAAAATTATACAACATTTTGCTTTGTTTTCCTTTCCCTGCCATTGAATTGTAGAACATTAAATAAAGCTTCTTTGATTGCGCGGAAAATACCTGAAAGAATATAATTCCTCAATACCATGAAAGCAGGGAAAAAACTGATTCCAAGATTAATTTACATATTACCTTTCATCTTCTTCCTTAAAGAGAAAAAATGATGAGACCAAAAGAACCATCATCACAGCAGCCCCCACCGCAAAAACTACCACCGTCCCCCCTTCTCTAGAAAACCTTTTGACTTCCTTTAATTTCAGCTATAAAAAAAATTCACAAAAAAAAAACATAAAAATGGTTTGATAAATCTGAAAGAAAAACCATCAAACCTGGAATTAAATGCTAGCAAATATACCTAGAGTAATGGTATCCACACGCACATATAGATCCAGGAAACACTCTTCTATCCATCAAATCCCCATACCAAGACAAGCACCATAGCCAAACACTCAATGCTCTGAACAGGGAAACCGCTGGAACAATCCTTCCCATTGCTCTTGTCTCTGATTACGACTTCGATGATGCCATACAGTCTCAAACACCTCTGCCCAAGCGTCGTAATCAGCATCATCAAGATTTGTTATCCTTCGCACACAGAAGGTCTGAGGTTGCACAGTTGAAATTGTGCCATTTTTAAACTTAAAAACTCCTACAAGAAACACTCTCGTTCCTGAACCTTCAATTCTAAACAACAAATAACAACCCGTTGAGGATGAATCCCAGATTTTATTTACTCTATTTCTATATATTCTTCTCAGATTTTACGGATGAAGAATAAAAGATTTGTAAAATAAATTAAGGTTTGAGTGGGGTTTGTTTTTTCAATAAAGGTTGGATAAGTATAGAGGTAAAACAATGATAAGTAAATGGGGCCAGCCCACTCTAATGTTGATTGATCTGATGGGTAAATCGGGCCAGATCGAATTTGGCCCGATTTTTTCTAGTCAAAAAAATTAGAGCAAATTTCAGGTTGATCGGGCTAGCCCAATGAGTCGGACTTAAATTGCTAGCTCTATTTATGTCCCCTACATGATTCTAGTGTTGGTCCGTCAAATCGAGGTTTCAATCAACATGAAAATGATGAGTGTGAATATTAGAGTTCCTTTTGTAAGACTTATTATATAATCATCCAATAAATCCAAATTTACTTAAAATTATCCAAAAAATAAATTAATTAATCAAGGACGAATACCTAATCTTTAAGGATTAGCCTCTAAGTTACATCCTAAAAAAAAATACAATCAAACTTACCATGATTAAGGCCAAAATAAAACATCTATCCATACAAAATATAAACATGAAACATAGAACTAGGCACAATTACATCAAATATACATGCAAAAAACAGTTAGAATCTCCTAGCTTACTACACACCAATTCAATCTAAGCTCTAATACCAATTTTTCGGATAAATGTATAGTAAGCCCTGATCATAATCGAATAAGATGCACATAAACTAACGCCTTCATCCTTAGTTTACTAACCTCGGGGACGGACTTCAAGCTATTCTAATCACAACATATCTCGGCAGAAGGCTGTGGTCGGTAACGAGCCGAGCCGAGCCGAGCCGAAATGAAGCTTTGAACATTTCGGAAGCAGCTGTTAATTTATGAGCAAGCTCGAGCCCGAGCCGAGCTTTTGAACAAGCTAGTAACCAGCCCGCCTCGCCGATTTAAAAAAACTCTCGGCCGGTACCTCATTAGGCTCGCTTTCCAGTGAACGAGCCTGCCTGGGATCCATTCATACAAGTTTGTATTATAATCAATCAAGCTCACCATACTTTTAACTTTTGTAATCAATCCGATAACAACATCAATTAATAAATAATTTTTGGCATGATTGTTTTTTACCTAATGATTTAGCACTGATGCCAAAGCTATTAAAGCCACCTCTCAACATTTGTTTCCTTCTCGATTACGCAGACTCACTCATCAAACAAATGCAAATCAAAATTATGAAACAGAATTTAAAACAAGTAGAAATTGCAGAGTGAAGAAATAAGATACCCGAAATCATTGAATAAGAAATATGATTGGTTTTAATCAATTATCTAAATAAAGAAATAATATATCAACAAGATCCTAAGCAAACTCATTAGTAACAATGTAAACTATTTGCAATATATCACGCACATGGTTGTCACACCACCCTCCCGGGATCACCAAGCTGCGCATGATTAATTTCAAGACCCATAGCTTCACCACTGCCGGACTGGAGATCCAGAATCTGACCACCATGTCGAATCGATCGACCCAAATTTTCATACACCCAAAGAACCGACGGCACTCCCGACGCTACACCATCCGCTCGAAGCATCCCGCATGCCTGGCCCTTGTTTCCTCTATGAAACCCCACCCCACGATCACCCTTGATGTTTTACTCATACCCACGCCTTAGATAGGCAACAAGCAAGTCCCAGCATCAGATTCAAAGGGGCCCTAATACCCCGCATTTGAGATTGGATCCAACACGTGCCAAATCGATCATATCACGGCCCGTGCATTTGCCCTCAATGCTACTCAAGATCGACAGCGAGTCTAAGCTCATACACGCAAATTATAGTTTCCACGTAGGAGCCCCAATACCTCATATTTGTAATCGGATTCTTGTACACCGTGATCGACCGATCGCACAAAGGGGTCATACCCAACATCCATGTCCTTCTCTGACGCCCCATTTCGCCGACACCTCTTCACGCTATCCACACCGAACATACCGCCGAACACCTTCGCGCTATCGCGTACCATTTCCGCCATCGGCATATCCTGAGATCTGTACAGTCCTCTACCGGGACGGCGTGGGATTCACTCAAGTCTGACCGTTTTCGCCGCCACGCCTCTAATCTGGGCTTCTGCGGAGGATTCAATGCGATTTACATCCATGTCGATCCGGATCTGCAGTCGAGGATCCATTACATCGATATCCGGGACACATGACCTGGGCATTTCACTCGCGCCTGAGTCGGATCGCACCGGTGAAGACCAGATCCTACCGGCCGGAGACTCGCAAAGTGAAGCCTCACTCCAAATGGATGTGATGGGTCCCAATGCGCCTAGCCGAGCTTTTTTCAAGCGAGCCCGAGCCGAGCCCGAGATTTATCAAGCCTAAATTAAGGCTCAAGCTCGACTCATTTAGCTCACGAGCTAAGCCCGAGCCGAACTTTTTTCGAGCCGAGCCAGAGTAGCTTGGCTCGTTACCAGCCCTACGTGTAGGCGCGCTTAATTGTTAGAGACCAGAAAAGAGAATACCCATGTATGTGTGTAAAGGCCTTAGGGAGAATGTATGAAGGTCCTAAGGAGATGAGTCTATTTAGACTCCAAATCCTAACCTTCTAAGGTTACTATCCACAAGCAACCAATTTATCTGTAGGGCTTCTCGTCTCATCAAGTAACCTAACTCATATCTTATTGGATTTCTTGCCTCTTAAGCAATTATTAATGCGCTTTGTCACTAATTAGTTAGCATGAGGATCTAACGGCCCATTATTAATTTCGGCTCTTGATCAACGGCTCAAATTGTTTCTAGAGCATAAATACAACACCTACATATTTGAAATTACTATTATGACTATAATGCATATAACTCTAGTTCTATAGTAAATTGACAACCATTGATTTGATTTCTTGTCATCGAGATGACACAACCACACGCCGCATCAAGATGACGACAACCACACGTCACACCAAAAAGACAACTAAATCATGGAAAAAAAAACAAATGAATAATTTTGATCTATATGAAATAACCACTTTATTGGAGAAGAAAACGATGTAAATAAATATAAAGGGGTGATTTTAGGCCAATAATAGCCAAAAAATCACTCTTTGCTTAAGGAAATGAGGCTAGTAAAAAAAGAGTCGAGAGAAAAAGGAGATTAGGGTTTACTGATTTGGTCAATGCTTTTAATTTCAAATTTTTAAAAACACAATGAAATATAGAACAAATTTTAATTAATAAGCAATAGTTGTTTCCATTTAAAAAGAAAATAATACTTTGTACATAAAACAATTATTTTCATCCTCTAGTTCAAATACCAAGCTTCCATAATCCACAAGTGAAAAATCCTAGCTCTCCATGAGATTAAGGTCTTGTTTGATTGAGCTAATTGGGGGAGTTGATAGCTAATTCACCCCAATCAGCTCTTATAGACTGTTTGGCAAAGACTTCTAATCAACTACTAATAATTGATTAGGGCTAAACTGCTTCTGATAAGAAAAAACTACAAATCATAGCGTTTTTTAAAGACTCTTATTAAAATATCAAAATTATCTTTTTTTATCATTCTCTCCATATTAACCTAAAAAATATTTTAATGATCTTCACCTGACTTTGTTAAAAACTTCATGATACTTTTTATTTAAAATTTGAATTTAAGGAATATTAAATATTATGAGATATTTTAGGATTTATTATGGTAATTAAAAACTTTTATTTTATTATTAATTAAAATCCTAATACAAGTATTTTTATTTTATCATACAGAAATAAAATAAAATAAATATATATATATATATATATATATATATATATATATATATATATATATTATCTAATATGTACTTATAAAATATATGAACTAAAGCAATTACTTGAAATCTTCAAAATCAACTATCAAGCAATTAAACTTGTAACCTAAATAACATTATAAAATATATTCAAATATATAAACTAAAGGGGCCACTTGAAATTCCTTTCAAAAAATCAACCACTAGAAATTAAACTTGAAACCTAGATAACATTATAAAATATATTTAAATTATATAAACTAAAGCAATCACTAGAAATTCCTTTCAAAAATATAAATCACTAGAAATTAAACTTTGAAACCTAAATAACTTATTCAAAATATATAAACGAAAGCAATCAAGTGAAATATATATATATATATAGGGCTCAGGGGAGCAAATGCATGAAATTTTGGAAAAATTATTTTTCTCCTTTTCAAATTTTATAAACACTTTTTCCAAAATTCCAGGGGGACATTTGCCCCCTTGAGCATGATGTAGATCCCCCTTCTGCTTTACTTTTACCTTCCTATATTAATTTAGGATTTATATTTGGTTCTCAAAATTTGAAGAAAGAAAAAAATTGAGAGAAAAATGAAGGAAAAAAATTAATCATATAAATATCAGATAAATATTGGATTGGAATTCCACCATAACGACATACCGATTACAACGTCATTCATTTACGTAGAGCGCTACTTTCTCACTATTAATCGATCATTTGATGTGAAGGCTTGGCCTTCACTATGTGGCTTCCTATAAATAGGCCTAATCAAAGATGAAATGTAAATCATCGATTCTCCGAATTTTCTTTGTCTCTTTCCTTATCTCTCTCTAAATCTTTTTGATTTACAACACGCACGCACGAAAGCTCGCATTAAAAGCGCGTAAAACCGTAAAGGTATATTTCTCTAATTTTATTTTATTTTATTTATTTATTTATTTTGGATCAATCTTCCATAGCCCGGCTATGATGAGTCTCACTGGCTGAGCAAATTTGAAACCATCTTTGCAAGACACATGCCTTATGTCTTTGGAGTATAGACCAATCTTCATGAAGCATCCAATATTATTCCTTCAGAGGTCTGAACTAATATTCAAGCCTAAGCTTGAAGACAAAAAAACATGTCACCAAGTCGAAACTTGGAGAAGAAGAAGGCTATTGTACTGGAATATTTCAAGCTCAAGCTAAAGATAAACAAAAAAATTTATATATATATATTCAAGCCTAAGCCCAAGACAAAGAAAAAGTCCTCATACCCTAAGCCGGCTTTAAATAATAATAATAATAATAATAATAATAATATTTCTATATTTTATTTGAATATATATATATATATATATATGACATAATATTATTATTATTATTATAACTTTTAGAAGGATAGTTATATACAATCTCGCTTATCTTTGAATAAATGATAATCAAATTTTTAGAGATTCTGAACCTTGATCTAAAATTTGATCTCCAAAATGTTACCAAATTTGAGCTCAATTACTTATTAATAAATTTTAACTTGTAATTTCTTTATATTCTTTTACTTTATTAATATATTAATTATTTCGTAGAAATATTCTAACATGCAAGCTCAATTTGCCGCCTTATTATTTCAAAAATTATTTATCTCGGGATTCTGATATTAACCACTTGATGCAAGTGAATTTGGGAAATACTATCAGTTAGGCTGAAATGCTCTGATCCTACAGGATCGCGCCAAGGCCTTAATTTTCATTCAGCCATCATATCGACGCAAGTTTGAAAGTGAATATTCGCGCTATGATCCATTGATCCTCTAGACGAGTTTGAAAGACCAATACCTCCAACAACCGTAAGTCAACTGCTTCAAAATTATCCGAAAGGCACAGTGGCCACATAACAAAGGTTTATGAAACTAATGCTATAGATGTGGAATGAAAGGTCATCATCTCCGCATTTGTCGTACGCCAAACATTTGGTTGATCTATCGCCTCCATTAAAGGAAAGAACTAAAATTGAGACAAATTTTATTGATGGTACGACAGAATGAATTTTAATGACCTCATCAAGTCTCTCCCAAAGAAGATGGCAAACTTATAATGCAAAAATTTTTTGATGACGAGGGTGCAGTGCCTTTAACTAATTTGATATTTCGATTTCTTTGAGGATCCAAGTGAAAATCTAGACCATTTGATTGGTAGGCAATGTTTGCTATGATTGGACGATAAGACTGTTATATTACTTTTCTTATGTTATTTATTCAATGCAAACTTTGATTTTATATCTACATTTTGTTTTCTTTGAAGATATATGATTTCTTCAACTTGATTCAATTATATATTATCTCTACGAGATGAATGTCTTGTTGGATCGTGCCACACCCACACAATCCCAGCTTAATAAGAAATATTTTTCAAACTTAACATTAATTTCATCTAATGTCCAACTATCTCGTGTCCTCGCTGACCTAATTAAAGGCCCTAAGAGCTACAATCGTCTTCGCTTAATGGTACCAAGTTCCAAATTAATAATGCCCTTATTCTAATAAATCTAATAGAAATTTACTTAGTTTCAAGGATACATTCGCAAATGGATATCACATTGAAACTATGATCGTGATGGAAATGAGTATTTACCATTACTTCTATTATTTTCGGGGCAAAACAAATCTCGAACAAATGGCTTTATCATGTGGTTATATCAAACAACTATATGGGCCTATTGAATCCCATGCTATAATAAACCGTAAGTTCAATGACTCTAAAGCATTTATATTATGGCATGAACGGCTTGACATCCGGGATTCTCCATGATGCTACAGGAGGTTACAAATTTAATGGCACCCATTAACAAGCGCATTAAATTTAACATCTCATGATTTTAATTGTGCCGCCATTTCAAGGCAATTGATTGTTAGACCATCTTTTACTAAAGTTGTGTCCGACCCGCTTTCAGAACGTATTCGCGATATTTGTGGGCCTATTCACCCACCCAAAGGGACCCTTCGCTATTTTATGGTCTTAATTGATGCGTCTACTGATGGTCTCATGTATGCCTTCTTTCTACCAAGAATGTCGCGCTTGCTAGATTACTGTAGCTCAACACCGACTAAGGGCCCAATTTCCCGATCAATTTATCACATAATTCTGCCTTGATAATGCCTGCAATCTTCATCTCAAGCCTTCCTTAATTATTTTACGTCAATTGAATAGATGTTCAACACCCAATTGCTCATGTTCATACTGTGAATTGGCTGGGTTGAACTTTATTAAACGCCCAGCTTAATCGCTAGACCTTTACTTTGAAAACCAAATTGCCTTTATCCGCATGGGGGCATGCTATTATTCATGCTGCAAGAAAGTTAATTCGCCACGCACCTACAAGAAATCAGCGATTTATCACCATTCCAACTTGCTTTAGGTTACCAACCTAATATTTCACATCTACGTGTTTTCGTTAGCCGCTTTTATGTTCCCATTGCTTCCCACACACGATCTAAACTAGGTCCTCAACGCCGCCTTGGTATTTATGCTGGTTTCAATCCTCATCTATCACTCCATGCTGAGCCTCATTGTGTGAGGTTTTCTACCGCCGATTTGCGTGATTGTCATTTTAATGAAAATGTTTTCCCGCCTATTAGGGGGAGGAAAGCCAATTCCGTAAGAATGGCAAAATTACATGGAATGAAATCATCTTTATCTCATTTCCGACCTCCCACAAAAGCAACTTGGTTCAGAGGTTCAAAAGATAATTCATTTACAGATCTTGCAAATCGACACTAAGGTTTATTGATTCAACAAAAGCCACAAAATCACATATACCAAATACAAATATCTCAAAGACGAATTGAAATTCCAATGGAAAAATTGAAATATAGCATGGCTAATGAGCCAAGCCCACACTAAAACGCATGCACTTCTTGGCTCAAAAGACACAATTCCTAGAAAAAGAAAAAGTGTTAAATTTAATACTCTTGAAGAGGACGCTCCTGAAGAGCATACAAATGAAAAAGGATTGACAAATATAAATAATGAACTAATAGCCCCTGCAGAGGCATCAATAGATCGGGCTATCTCATGAGTTTGTACTTATACAACAATGAAGAAATCTCTATTTCACCACTATATACAATAAGGGTAAAATCTGAACTCGTAAATACTACCCTTATAGATGATGCTTTTTTTTTCCAAGTACACATCATAAATAATGATAATGATCAAGAGCCACAAAATATAGATGAATGTCGATCATTTAAAATGATTAAGCTAAATGGAAAGAAGCACCAAACAGAAGAAGTCCGGCAAAACGAGAGGTATTTGGACCAAGAGGTTCAAACACCTAAAGACATAAAACCTATTGGATATAGACGGCCTCGTTTCAAAGCGAAATGAGCAAAATAAAATAGTGCGATATAAAGTACTGCGCCGTATCTGCCTCACAAAGACCCTGAATCGACATGAGGAGACATATTCTCC